>JBBHAA010003458.1:0-180000 GCA_037953035.1 Aquarana catesbeiana | reverse complement strand
CGGGGACCAATTCTGTGGGTCGCCGTCCTTCCTGGTCATATTAGTCAGGGGATGGACCAGAGAAGAGAAGTTACAAATACATTTCCGATAATAATTGGCAAAGCCAAGAAAACATTGTAGCAGACGAAGACCTAAGGGTCGAGGCCACTGTAGATAGTTTCTCTGGGTCCAGCAAAGAAACCGGCAATAGAAATGACAGGAATTTAACCCGTTCACCGTGGAACTCGCACATTTCCAACTTATAATACAGGTTATTATCTCCCAATCTCTGTAGCACACAGAAGACATCTGTGTGGTGGGATTTAGGATATATGAGAATTTCGTTAAGATAAACCACCACACATTGCTGTAACATATCTCGGAGGACATCGTTGATGAATTCCTGAAAAACTGCAGGAGCGTTGCAGAGACCAAACAGCATTACGGGGTATTCGTAATGTCCTGTTCTGGTATTAAATGCAGTTTTCCACTCGTCGCCCTCCTTGATCCTTAAGAGATTGTATGCCCCTCTCAAATCGAGCTTTGTGAAAACCGTTTGCTCCCTTGGGGTGGTCAAAAAATTCAGTAATCAACGGGATCGGATAGGTGTTCTTAATAGTGACCCCTATATTCGATACAAGGTCTCAGTTCTCCACTCTTCTTTTTCACAAAGAAGAAGCCAGCACCAGCAGGAGACGAGGATTTGCGGATGAACCCTCAAGGAAGTGAATCGGCAACATAGGCCTCCATGGCTTTATCCTCCGAGACAGACAAAAGGGTAGACCCAGCCACGAAGGGGTATGGCACCAGGTTGAAGGTCAATTGCGCAATCATATGGCCGGATGTGGAGGCAAACTACCGGCTTTGACCCTTGTCAAAGACATTGCTAAAATCACGGTACTGCCCTGGCAAGGAGGAGAGTGAAGAGGTGCACAGGACCTTAACCACGTTCTAAAAACATGTCTTACTGCATTGTGGCGACCAGGAGAGAACCTCAGCACGGAGCCAATCAAAAGAGGGGTTGTGCCTCTGTAACCAAGGATAACCGGGTAATGAGGAGAGAAAATTGGATTATCTCATGGTGAAGAGCCCTTATGGCCATGGTCAATGGAGCAGTCTCATGAGTCACATGGGCAGGCTGTAGAGATCTCCCATCGAGAGCCTCAATGGCAAGTGGAGTGGCACAAACCTGCAGCGGAATTGAGTGCTTAGACACAAATACACCATCTAGGAACAGGCCTGCAGCCCCGGAGTCGAGTAGAGCCTGTGTATCAATGGACGACTCAGACCAAGAATGGGTAACTGGAACTAGAGGCTTTTCCTTCAAAGAAAAGTATGGGTTTGGCGGGGGTTTTCCATACTTACCAAGGTGGATGCAGCATCGGTCCCCCTGGCACCTCTGCACTGAGAACCGATGGCTCGGTTCTCACAGCTCCCCAAGCAGAGAGCTGCTGACTGTCAATCAGCAGCTCTCCGCTCCCTCCTCGCTCACTGAAGCGCTGAGCTGTGGAGGAGCAGGGAGCGGCCACCTCAGGCTCTCGGAGGCTCACTGAGAGGCTGAGACGGGTGTCAGTCCAGGCACCTGGCGGATCCCATTGTCAGGATGACGTGGTGCCTTGACTGAAATACACGACGTCAGCTTTGCTGAAAACGGGTCACAAAAGTGCAAAACGAATTGCACTTCTGTGATCCATAGAAGCCCAGCCAAACGAGCTTTGGTTGGACTTCTCCTTTAAGGATAATTGGGGACGCAACGCCACGCCACCTAAGGTCTGTCCTCTACAGGACCTCAAGGTTCGGGAGTTTTCCCGGACGGGTAGGACAAGACTTCAAAAAGTGACCTGCCTGGCCACAATGAAGACACAATCTCTCCCTCCTCCTAAAGGTTCTCTCATCCGCAGAGAGACGCGTGAAGCCCAAGTGCATGGGTTCATCTTCACTGACTGACTCGGTACCAGGAGGCATGGGAGGTGAGGGAGGCACGGGTGGGACTGCAAAGCTCGGAGACAAAACGTACAGGAGGATTCTGCAAGAGCTCCTTAAAGGAAGGTCTCTCTCGGAGGCTGGGGTCAATGAGGATGGCAAACGAGATCAAGCTCTCCAGCCCAGTGGGTATATCTCGGGGCTGCTATCTCATCCTTGATGGTATCCATGAGAAAAAGCAGCCATGAGGGCCTCATTGTGCCACGCAACCTCTGCTGCCAGAGTACGGAATTCAATGGCGTAGTCGGCAACAGTTCTCATACTCTGATGGACATGAGGTACTTGGCAGCAGAAGCGGAGCGTGCGGGAATGTCAAATACCCTTTTAAAGGAGGCCACAAACTCGGGGTAACTCAAGACAACAGATTTTTGTGTCTCCCATAGAGGGTTTGCCCAGGCCAAGGCTCTCTCAGAAAGCAAAGATATCACAAAAACTACTTTGCTTCTGTCCGTGGGAAACGCCTGGGGCAGCATCTCAAAGTATATATCAACCTGGTTGAGAAACCCTCTGCATCGCCCCCAAATCGCTGGGGAAGCGGAGCGGAACCAGACATACCTCTTACAGAGGTAATACTCGAGGCGGGTGCCTGCACAGAGACTGGAGCAGCACCAGGGATGGCCTGCAATATAGGTTGTACTGGGGAGGCCACAGTGGGAAATTCCAGGTGAGCTGTGAGACTCAGGAACGTTTGTAACGCCATGGCGAACTGATCCATGCGGTGATCTAGTTCATCCAATCTATTACCAACAAGTGGATTGACTGTATCTTCTGAATTCATGGCCTTCGCCTACTGTCATGAACCCAGACCGAGACAAAAGGGAAGTAAAAATCACACCTTTTAATATAATGGTAAAAATGGCACAGATCGGTAAACGTGGTCAGAACATGAGCCGGGGATCGGAAATCAAATCAGGTAATCAGACAAGCCAGTATTCAGGAAACCAGAGATCAGCGTAGTCAGAGGCAGAAGATCAGGAACCAGAAGGGATGTCAGACGGGCAAAGTCTATCACAGCAACACAGCAGAGAATCTCCGGATAGGCTGACCAGGCGAAGGCGGGAAAGGAATGAACAAGGCAGAAGGGGGCGGGCTATGGGCAGGACTGACGAGCAGGAAATGATCATCAGGTGAGCCACCGAGGAATCAATGATTGCTGACAAGCCCCGCCCTCACAGTCACATAGCACCACCCACACTGTCTCCGCCCCCCTGTGATGTATTACCTGAAGTGCAGTAATCCAGCCCTTCCATTGGTCATCTCCTCTTCAGGGAAGAGAAGGAGCGGAGGATTGGCCGGCTGGCACAGATAATGCTTCAGAGACTCCAGCAGCTGAGAGCGACTCCCCGGGGCCCCCAACTCCAGGAACCCCCGAGCCCAACACAGGAACCCCGGGGGGCACGAGACCGAGGGCTAGAGAGAGAAAAGAGCACACACCCATCAGTACACACCCCTTCATAGTACACGCCCCTTCATAGTACACGCCCCCCTCTCATAGTACACACCCCTCCCCTCATAGTACACACCCCCCTCATAGTACACACCCCTCCCCAATCATAGTACACACCCCCGCATAGTACACCCCCCCGCATAGTACACACCCCCCCTCATAGTACACACCCCCTCATAGTACACACCCCCTCATAGTACACACCCCTTCATAGTACACGCCCCTCCCCTCATAGTACACACCCCTTCATAGTACACGCCCCTCCTCTCATAGTACACCCCCCCCCATAGTACACGCCCCCTCCCCTCATAGTACACGCCCCCTCCCCTCATAGTACACACCCCCTCCCCTCATAGTACACACCCCCTCCCATCATAGTACACACCCCTTCATAGTACACGCCCCTCCTCTCATAGTACACGCCCCCTCCCCTCATAGTACACGCCCCCTCCCCTCATAGTACACGCCCCCTCCCCTCATAGTACACACCCCCTCCCCTCATAGTACACACCCCCTCCCATCATAGTACACACCCCCTCCCATCATAGTACACACCCCCTCCCATCATAGTACACCCCCTCCCCATCATAGTACACACCCCTTCATAGTACACACCCCCCCTCATAGTACACACCCCTTCATAGTACACGCCCCTCCCCATCATAGTACACACCCCCTCATAGTACACGCCCCTCCCCTCATAGTACACATCCACTCATAGTACACGTCCCTCCCCCATAGTACACACCCCCTCGTAGTACACGCCCCTCCCCCATAGTACACACCCCCTCATAGTACATGCCCCTCCCCTCATAGTACACATCCCTTCATAGTACACGCCCCTCCCCTCATAATACACATCCCTTCATAGTACACGCCCCTCACCCATAGTACACGCCCCTCCCCCCTCATAGTACACACCCCTTCATAGTACATGCCCCTCCCCTCATAGTACATGCCCCTCCCTCCTCATAGTACACACCCCTTCATAGTACACGACCCTCCCCCCTCACAGTACACGCCCCTCCCCCATAATAGTACACACCCCTCCCCCCATAATAGTACACAACCCTCCCCCCATAATAGTACACAACCCTCCCCCCATAATAATACACACCCCCCCTCACAGTACGCAATCTATCCAATCACCTCCCCCCATCTACAGGATAACTCACCGAGCTGCAGGAGGCCAGCAGAGAGAGGGCGCTGTGATCAAAGTGTGTCCTGTGATTGGAGACGTAGATCTTCACCGACCAATCAGAGCGTCCGGACTGAGCCACCACCAACCCCAGTACTGAGCCCATCCCCCGCAGGAGGAACCTACACAGGAGAGAGAGAGAGAGAGAACACCCCCAATGTGAGAGGACACGCCCCCATTCATCAACCTGAGTACCGAACCCATCCCCCACATCACCCTATTCATCTGACAGATGACTCCGCCCTCACCTGCGTATGAGGGACTCCGGGAGAACACAGCTCACCAAGAAGACATGAGCGCCGATAAAGAGGCGGAGCAAGAAGAGACACAGACCAATGGGAGTGTAGAGTAGGAGGAGAATACACGTCAGAGGGTCAGCCGGGAACCTATGAGACAAATGTGGGCGTTAGCACCTGACTCCTCCCCCTTACATTTATCAATGACTAATACTCTCCACATCACACCACACCCCCTCCACATCACACCACACCCCCTCCACATCACACCACACCCCCTCCATACCACACCCCCTCCACACAAGACCACACCCCCTCCACATCACACCCCCTCCAGATTACACCACACCCCCTCCACATCACACCCCCTCCACACAAGACCACACCCCCTCCACACAAGACCACACCCCCTCCACAACCCCTCCAGATTACACCACACCCCCTCCACACAAGACCACACCCCCCTCACATTACACCACACAAGACCACACCCCCTCCAGATTACACCACACCCCCTCCACATTACACCACACCCCCCGCACTCACCTGTGCAGGTCCAGCATGGCATCCAGGTTGGGTTGCTCCATCCTGACAGCGCTCTTCTCAGGACGGGGGATGGGATGATGAGCACAATGACTACAACACACCCGTTATCTGTCCTATGATAGAGAACAATCAGATTTGAGATCAACAAGACCACGCCCACTTCTCAACCTCCGCCCACTATGTCCCCATCTCTTGCCCTCCATACTATGACCCTACCACCACCTATACCTCCAGTCCCCGCCCACTATGACCCCACCACCACCTATACCTCCAATCATGTCCTTCCAGTCCCCGCCCACTATGACCCTACCACCTCCCATCATGTCCCTCCAGTCCCCGCCCACTATGACCCTACCACCTCCTATCATGTCCCTCCAGTCCCCGCCCACTATGACCCCACCACCTCCCATCATGTCCCTCCAGTCCCCGCCCACTATGACCCTACCATCTCCTATCATGTCCTTCCAGTCCCCGCCCACTATGACCCTACCACCACCTATACCTCCAATCATGTCCTTCCAGTCCCCACCCACTATGACCCTACCACCTCCCATCATGTCCCTCCAGTCCCCGCCCACTATGACCCTACCATCTCCTATCATGTCCTTCCAGTCCCCGCCCACTATGACCCTACCACCACCTATACCTCCAATCATGTCCTTCCAGTCCCCACCCACTATGACCCTACCACCTCCCATCATGTCCCTCCAGTCCCCGCCCACTATGACCCTACCATCTCCTATCATGTCCCTCTAGTCCCCGCCCACTATGACCCTACCACCTCCCATCATGTCCCTCCAGTCCCCGCCCACTATGACCCTACCACCTCCCATCATGTCCCTCCAGTCCCTGCCCACTATAACCCTACCACCTCCTATCATGTCCCTCCAGTCACCGCCCACTATGACCCCCCCCCCAAAAAAAAATATGACGAGGAGTGCTTAAAGTGGAACTCCGCTTTAAAACAGCCGATATCGGGAGACCCCAGAATCAGGCTGCTTTGAGCCGATTAACATCTACTCGGAGTATCATAGTCTAAAGCAATCATTGCTGGTTTTGGGCATAGGGGCCCCAAATATGTATATGGAACCTCCAGTTCCTAGAGTCTGTGTGTTTTGGGGTGACATGCACTTGAATCAGAAACAAAACCACTCCAAGGGTCCCCCAGGCACACACCTTCCAAATTGTAGTGATCCCTTAAAAGCCAGGGCCCACCATAGACAGAAGGCAAGAGGCCACCCTGCAGTCCTAAAAAGCCCTCCCTCCAAAAGGCCCTGTCCTGGTTGGGTCTATCACATTTCTTCCTCATCCAAAGTAGACTAACAAGGTCCCAGACCTCCACCTAGTCTGGACATGTGTTAGGCAGAGTGAACGTACATAGTCGGTCCACATGATCTCCATTCAGGGAAGAGTTGTCATCCGTAGGTGTGGGATAGAGGTCTTGAACCCTCTTGTCCAGTTGTTGCCGATGCTGGGCAGAGGTTGGTAGCACTCTGCCCTGATGCCAGCGCTTCTGCCGGGGAACCGCTCCGGCAAACTCGTGGGGAGGGAGAACGACCATCTCCTCTCCCTGGTCCTTGGCCTGCTGCTGGGGAGTGAGGGCGGCTTCCTCCTCTCCCTGCATCTCTGCCTGCCTCTGGGGAGATGAGCCAGTTGCCCCATCTCTTGGACTCCCGCTGTGGAGCGAGGGCAACTTCATCCTCTCCCGAGTCCCTACACTGCCGTTGGGGAGGGAGGACAACTACCTCTTCTCTCAGCATGTGGATCTGCCACTGGGGAGGAAGGATGACATCCCCTCCTCCCTGGTCCTTGAACTGCCACTGGGGAGATGGGCCAGCTGCTCCATCTCCCGTACCCTCATCTGGCTGCTGGGGCGACATTTCTCTGGTACTGTCTCCCAGGTGCATGGATCCTTCCTGGGGAGGGAAGACAGTTTCCTCCACTCTGGCTGACTGTTAGAGAGGGAGGACACCCCCCCCCTCCTCTCCTGAACTGTGGATGAAGAACTGCCACCTTCTAACCCTGGGCCTCTGGAACTGCCATGGGTGTGGGGCAGAGCTCAGTGATGTTCTGCCCTGATGCCAGCTCTTCTGCGAAACAAAATGAAATTTCAGTGGCCTCACACAAATCCTTCAGGGCCACCGATTGTTGCAGGCAGGGGTCAACAGCACTCTGCCTTTGATGCCCCCTGCTGGAGGCTCACTGGGTTGTTGCTCCTCTATTAAATTCCCAGTCTCTGGAATTGCTGAAGACCCAGGGCACGGGCTGGCGGCACTTGGGCCCAGTGCCAGCGCTTTGGCAGGTGACTCATAATCCATATCACCCAGGGGAGCTGGGCTATACTGTTGAGCTTTGTCGAACAATCTTGTTCCAGGTCCCACTCTTGTGTAACTATAAAGATCAAGTCCCTTCTCAAATCGGAGATCACCGGGAAGTTCCACCTCTCTAAAGTCTCAGATGTCCTCCCATCTCCACTACCGAAATGTGGATCCTCCTGAAGCGTTTCAAATATTAATCCGAGGCCGCCGTAGTCCTAGCCTTCTATGGGATTGCTGTTCTTCATCCATGGAGACACTTGGGTAGCATACAATTGCAGTGCCGATAACCATCATCCAGAACCATTTCCATCTGGACCAGCCTTTCCAGCTCTGTAAGCCATTCCTCCCGGTGATGCTCTCCTAGGAATGGTATACGCAAGTCCAACTGCAGCCAGTACCATTCCATGGACATAGGAAGGACCTTCCTATGATAGTCTTTGCTCCACTTGGAGAGCCTCCATCCAGAGATCCCGGCGCATCGCGTCTTTCCATTCCAGTACGTTCTGGGCAGAACCTGGCTCTCCGTACTGGGTGAACATCTTTTGCATTCACCACTGGAACTCCACTTCCATGGTGACCAAATCCTGGAACACGTCTTCGATATCACCCATCATTGGGTCTTGTTGGTAGTTTGAACTGCTTGTAAAGAGAGGAAGCAGATCCCACCGCTGCCAACCAAATGTGACGGAACCGTCCAGCACCCAGCTTGGGTGCTTCAGTCAAGATATATCTTCCTCCAGTCTGGACCCAGGAACCGGGATTGTAGCTGAATATTGCACCCAAGATCTAGACGACACTCGTTTAGGTGTTCTGGAACTGGGACTTTATTTTAAGCTCACACAGAAAATATATATATATATATGCCACACAAAGAGCATGAGGACGTTATGCAAACAGTGAGATCATTTTCATAGTGAGGGAACAGACAACATCCCACAATGGTTACATAACAAAGTAACACGATCACAATATGAATCACATCTCCAAGAGGTGATCAAACAGGCAGAATCAATAGAATGGGAATAATTCACACCTAGGAGGCACACAATGGGGGAGACACAACACCTCATTAGACGATATCAGGAGGCCCCGGAATCAGGAGGACCCAGATACAGGAGAGGGCCCCGGAATCAGGAGAGGGCCCCGGAATCAGGAGAGGGCCCCGGAATCAGGAGGCCCCAGATACAGGAGAGGGCCCCGGAATCAGGAGAGGGCCCCGGAATCAGGAGAGACCCCGGAATCAGGAGAGACCCCGGAATCAGGAGAGGGCCCCGGAATCAGGAGAGGGCCCCGGAATCAGGAGAGGGCCCCGGAATCAGGAGAGGGCCCCGGAATCAGGAGAGGGCCCCGGAATCAGGAGAGGGCCCCGGAATCAGGAGAGGGCCCCGGAATCAGGAGAGGGCCCCGGAATCAGGAGAGGCCCCGGAATCAGGAGAGGCCCCGGAATCAGGAGAGGGCCCCGGAATCAGGAGAGGGCCCCGGAATCAGGAGAGACCCCAGAATCAGGAGAGGGCCCCGGAATCAGGAGAGGGCCCCGGAATCAGGAGAGGGCCCCGGAATCAGGAGAGGGCCCCGGAATCAGGAGAGGGAATCAGGAGAGGCCCCAGAATCAGGAGAGGCCCCAGAATCAGGAGAGGTCTCCCCAGAATCAGGAGAGGCCCCAGAATCAGGAGAGGCCCCAGAATCAGGTTGGTTTGAGCTGTTGATGGGCTCAGAGCAGATGTTACCCACAGTCTAAAGCAGTCATTGCTGGTTTGGGCCTAGAGACCCCAAATATCGGGGTCCTCCACTTCCCAGACTGTGTTTTGGGGTAACATGGACTTGAATCTGAAGCAAGACCACTCCAAGGGTCCCCCATGCACACACCTCCCAAAGAGTAGTGTTCCCAATCCCTTATAAGTCAGGGCCCATACTCAGTAGGCGAGAAGCCACCCTGCAGTTCCCTCCAAAAGCCTCTGTCCTGTTGGCTCTGTCATTGGTTCTCTCACCCTTTCAAGTCCCTCCCACCGCCTGCCATTGGTTCTCTGACCCCTCATGTCCCTCCCACCACCTGCCATTGGTTCTCTGACCCCTCATGTCCCTTCCACCTCCTGCCATTGGTTCTCTGACCCCTCATGTCCCTCCCACCTCCTGCCATTGGTTCTCTGCCCCCTCATATTATAATGTTTGGCCATAAGGGGCAGTGTATAGTGATAATAGTGAAATCAGAGCTCCACCCGGCACTGGGAGGAGTCAGGTGATCAGAGGACGTCCCCCTACACCCGGCACTGGGAGGAGTCAGGTAATCAGAGGACGTCCTCCTACACCCGGCACTGGGAGGAGTCAGGTGATCAGAGGACGTCCTCCTACACCCGGCACTGGGAGGAGTCAGGTGATCAGAGGACGTCCCCCTACACCCGGCACTGGGAGGAGTCAGGTGATCAGAGGACGTCCCCCTACACCCGGCACTGGGAGGAGTCAGGTGATCAGAGGACGTCCCCCTACACCCGGCACTGGGAGGAGTCAGGTGATCAGAGGACGTCCTCCTACACCCGGCAGTGGGAGGAGTCAGGTGATCACAGGACGTCCTCCTACACCCGGCACTGGGAGGAGTCAGGTGATCAGAGGACGTCCTCCTACACCCGGCAGTGGGAGGAGTCAGGTGATCAGAGGACGTCCTCCTACACCCGGCAGTGGGAGGAGTCAGGTGATCACAGGACGTCCTCCTACACCCGGCACTGGGAGGAGTCAGGTGATCAGAGGACGTCCCCCTACACCGGGCAGTGGGAGGAGTCAGGTGATCAGAGGACGTCCTCCTACACCCGGCACTGGGAGGAGTCAGGTGATCAGAGGACGTCCTCCTACACCCGGCACTGGGAGGAGTCAGGTGATCAGAGGACGTCCTCCTACACCCGGCACTGGGAGGAGTCAGGTGATCAGAGGACGTCCTCCTACACCCGGCACTGGGAGGAGTCAGGTGATCAGAGAATGTCCTCCTACACCCGGCACTGGGAGGAGTCAGGTGATCAGAGAATGTCCTCCTACACCCGGCGTCCTCCTACACCCGGCACTGGGAGGAGTCAGGTGATCAGAGAATGTCCTCCTACACCCGGCACTGGGAGGAGTCAGGTGATCAGAGAATGTCCTCCTACACCCGGCACTGGGAGGAGTCAGGTGATCAGAGGACGTCCTCCTACACCCGGCACTGGGAGGAGTCAGGTGATATGAGGACGTCCTCCTACACCCGGCACTGGGAGGAGTCAGGTGATCAGAGGACGCCCTCCTACACCCGGCACTGGGAGGAGTCAGGTGATCACAGGACGTCCTCCTACACCCGGCACTGGGAGGAGTCAGGTGATATGAGGACGTCCTCCTACACCCGGCACTGGGAGGAGTCAGGTGATCAGAGGACGTCCCCCTACACCCGGCACTGGGAGGAGTCATGTGATCAGAGGACGTCCTCCTACACCCGGCACTGGGAGGAGTCAGGTGATCAGAGGACGTCCCCCTACACCCGGCACTGGGAGGAGTCAGGTGATCACAGGACGTCCTCCTACACCCGGCACTGGGAGGAGTCAGGTGATATGAGGACGTCCTCCTACACCCGGCACTGGGAGGAGTCAGGTGATCACAGGACGTCCTCCTACACCCGGCACTGGGAGGAGTCAGGTGATCAGAGGACGTCCTCCTACACCCGGCACTGGGAGGAGTCAGGTGATCAGAGGACGTCCCCCTACACCAGGCACTGGGAGGAGTCAGGTGATCAGAGGACGTCCTCCTACACCCGGCACTGGGAGGAGTCAGGTGATATGAGGACGTCCTCCTACACCCGGCACTGGGAGGAGTCAGGTGATCAGAGGACGTCCTCCTACACCCGGCACTGGGAGGAGTCAGGTGATCACAGGACGTCCTCCTACACCCGGCACTGGGAGGAGTCAGGTGATCACAGGACGTCCTCCTACACCCGGCACTGGGAGGAGTCAGGTGATCAGAGGACGTCCTCCTACACCCGGCACTGGGAGGAGTCAGGTGATCAGAGGACGTCCTCCTACACCCGGCACTGGGAGGAGTCAGGTGATCAGAGGACGTCCTCCTACACCCGGCACTGGGAGGAGTCAGGTGATCAGAGGACGCCCCCCTACACCCGGCACTGGGAGGAGTCAGGCGATCAGAGGACGTCCCCCTACACCCGGCACTGGGAGGAGTCAGGTGATCAGAGGACGTCCCCCTACACCCGGCACTGGGAGGAGTCAGGTGATCAGAGGACGTCCTCCTACACCCGGCACTGGGAGGAGTCAGGTGATCAGAGGACGTCCTCCTACACCCGGCACTGGGAGGAGTCAGGTGATCAGAGGACGTCCTCCTACACCCGGCACTGGGAGGAGTCAGGTGATCAGAGGACGTCCCCCTACACCCGGCACTGGGAGGAGTCAGGTGATCAGAGGACGTCCCCCTACACCCGGCACTGGGAGGAGTCAGGTGATCACAGGACGTCCCCCTACACCCGGCACTGGGAGGAGTCAGGTGATCACAGGACGTCCTCCTACACCCGGCACTGGGAGGAGTCAGGTGATCAGAGGACGTCCTCCTACACCCGGCACTGGGAGGAGTCAGGTGATCAGAGAATGTCCTCCTACACCCGGCACTGGGAGGAGTCAGGTGATCAGAGGACGTCCTCCTACACCCGGCACTGGGAGGAGTCAGGTGATCAGAGGACGTCCTCCTACACCCGGCACCGGGAGGAGTCAGGTGATCAGAGGACGTCCTCCTACACCCGGCACTGGGAGGAGTCAGGTGATCAGAGGACGTCCTCCTACACCCGGCACCGGGAGGAGTCAGGTGATATGAGGACGTCCCCCTACACCCGGCACTGGGAGGAGTCAGGTGATCAGAGGACGTCCCCCTACACCCGGCACCGGGAGGAGTCAGGTGATCAGAGGACGTCCTCCTACACCCGGCACTGGGAGGAGTCAGGTGATCAGAGGACGTCCTCCTACACCCGGCACTGGGAGGAGTCAGGTGATCAGAGGACGTCCTCCTACACCCGGCACTGGGAGGAGTCAGGTGATCAGAGGACGTCCTCCTACACCCGGCACTGGGAGGAGTCAGGTGATCAGAGGACGTCCTCCTACACCCGGCACTGGGAGGAGTCAGGTGATCAGAGGACGTCCTCCTACACCCGGCACTGGGAGGAGTCAGGTGATCAGAGGACGTCCCCCTACACCCGGCACTGGGAGGAGTCAGGTGATCAGAGGACGTCCCCCTACACCCGGCACTGGGAGGAGTCAGGTGATCAGAGGACGTCCCCCTACACCCGGCACTGGGAGGAGTCAGGTGATCAGAGGACGTCCCCCTACACCCGGCACTGGGAGGAGTCAGGTGATCACAGGACGTCCTCCTACACCCGGCACTGGGAGGAGTCAGGTGATCAGAGGACGTCCCCCTACACCCGGCACTGGGAGGAGTCAGGTGATCAGAGGACGTCCTCCTACACCCGGCACTGGGAGGAGTCAGGTGATCAGAGAATGTCCTCCTACACCCGGCACTGGGAGGAGTCAGGTGATCACAGGACGTCCTCCTACACCCGGCACTGGGAGGAGTCAGGTGATCACAGGACGTCCCCCTACACCCGGCACTGGGAGGAGTCAGGTGATCAGAGAATGTCCTCCTACACCCGGCACTGGGAGGAGTCAGGTGATCAGAGGACGTCCTCCTACACCCGGCACCGGGAGGAGTCAGGTGATCAGAGGACGTCCTCCTACACCCGTCACTGGGAGGAGTCAGGTGATCAGAGAATGTCCTCCTACACCCGGCACTGGGAGGAGTCAGGAGATCAGAGGACGTCCTCCTACACCCGGCACTGGGAGGAGTCAGGTGATCAGAGAATGTCCTCCTACACCCGGCACCGGGAGGAGTCAGGTGATCAGAGGACGTCCTCCTACACCCGGCACTGGGAGGAGTCAGGTGATCAGAGGACGTCCTCCTACACCCGGCACTGGGAGGAGTCAGGTGATCAGAGGACGTCCCCCTACACCCGGCACCGGGAGGAGTCAGGTGATATGAGGACGTCCCCCTACACCCGGCACTGGGAGGAGTCAGGTGATCAGAGGACGTCCCCCTACACCCGGCACCGGGAGGAGTCAGGTGATCAGAGGACGTCCTCCTACACCCGGCACTGGGAGGAGTCAGGTGATCAGAGGACGTCCTCCTACACCCGGCACTGGGAGGAGTCATGTGATCAGAGGACGTCCCCCTACACCCGGCACCGGGAGGAGTCATGTGATCAGAGGACGTCCTCCTACACCCGGCACTGGGAGGAGTCATGTGATCAGAGGACGTCCTCCTACACCCGGCACTGGGAGGAGTCAGGTGATCAGAGGACGTCCCCCTACACCCGGCACTGGGAGGAGTCAGGTGATCAGAGGACGTCCCCCTACACCCGGCACTGGGAGGAGTCAGGTGATCAGAGGACGTCCCCCTACACCCGGCACTGGGAGGAGTCAGGTGATCAGAGGACGTCCTCCTACACCCGGCACTGGGAGGAGTCAGGTGATCAGAGGACGTCCCCCTACACCCGGCACTGGGAGGAGTCAGGTGATCACAGGACGTCCTCCTACACCCGGCACTGGGAGGAGTCAGGTGATCAGAGGACGTCCTCCTACACCCGGCACTGGGAGGAGTCGGGTGTTGTATAAGAGATGTGTATCCCCCTCCCTCCTCCATAGACGGGAGATCTCTCCTCTCCCCCGCACTCACCTCTCTCCGCTCCGCCATTCTTCACACTGACGAGCTGGCCGCTGATTGGTTCATACCACACCGCGCACAGCATCATGGAGGCGGAGATCCACTTCTGCCGCTAGAGGCCGAACTCTTCACAACGCCGCCATTTTCCTGGAGACTCACCCAGCTCCGCCTATCACCGTCATCTATGGGGCAAGCTGAGCTCCGCCCACCGCACCCCCTGCCATCTTCCCTGAGACACACCGAGCTCCGCCCACCACACCGCCGCCATTTTCCCGGAGTCTCAGCTGCTGGCAGCCAGGAGGAGGGTGTGAGTGTGTAGGGGGCGGGGCTTACATGCTATAGGAGGCGGTGTTAGTGAATATGAGAGGCGGGGCGTTGTGTTGGCGGGAGAGTGTGCTATGAGGGATGTGATGAGCTGATTGGCTGAGTTGGGTGTGTGATGGGCGTGTCATCCTCTCCTTTATAATCCCCCCTATAGTGAGGGATGCTCCTCCTCCTAGTCGGCGATTGGTGGGTGTGAGGCTGTGTTTTGCTGTCTCCTATTTCAGGTGGAGAGAGGCGGACATCTCTATCAGATTGGCAGTGGGGGGGATGGTAAATCTGGGGGTCTCCTCCTCGTAGTCAGTGATTGGTGGGTGTGAGGGGATCCCCGCCCTCCTCTGATTGTTGTGTTTTGCTGTCTCCTATTTCAGATGGAGGTAGAGAGGTCCTCTGGGGGGATGGGAAACCTGGGTGCCGTGGCAGCGACATTTTTTTGTGGGGGGGGGGGAAACTGCCAGCCCCCCCTCCCCCATCGCTCGATTGTCATCCCACCTGCCCCGCACTTACCCCATCTAGGTTGTAGGCAGAGCTTCCTCCTCTTCCTCGGCTTCCTCCTCCTCCCCCACAGCTTCCTCCTCCTTGGCTCCTCCCCCTCGGCTTCCTCCCCATTGGCTCCTTCCCCTTGGCTTCCTCGACTCCTCCCCCTTAGCTTCCTCCTCCTCGGCTCCTCCCCCTCGGCTCCTCCCCCTCGGCTTCCTCCCCCTCAACTTCTCCTCCTCTACTCCTCCTCGGCTTCCTTTTCTTCAGCTCCTCCTCAGCTTCCTCCCCCTTGGCTCCTCCCCCTCGGCTTCCTCTTTCTCGACTCCTCCCCCTTAGCTTCCTCCCCCTCGGCTTACTCCTCGGCTCCTCCCCCTTGGCTTCCTCCTCGTCGGCTTCCTTTTCTTCAGCTCCTCCTCCTCGGCTCCTCCCCCTTGGCTTCCTCCCCCTTGGCTTCCTCTTTCTCGACTCCTCCCCCTTAGCTTCCTCCCCCTCGGCTTCCTCCTCCACGACTACTCCTCGGCTCCTCCTCCTCGGCTTCCTCCTCCTCGGCTTCCTCCTCCTCGGCTGCTCCCCCTCGATTTCCTCCTCCTCGGCTCCTCCTCCTCCACTCCTCGGCTTCCTTTTCTTCAGCTCCTCCTTGGCTTCCTCCTCCTCCGCTCCTCCCCCTCGGCTTCCTCCTCCTCGGCTTCCTTTTCTTCAGCTCCTTTTTCTCGGCTTCTCCCCCTCGGCTTCCTCCTCCTCGGCTCCTCCTTCTCGGCTTCCTCCTCCTCGGCTCCTCCTCCTCTACCTCAGCTTCCTCCTCCTCGGCTTCCTTTTCTTCAGCTCCTCCTCCTCGGCTCCTCCCGATCGGCTTCCTCCTCGGCTCCTCCTCCTCGGCTTCCATCTCCTCCTCCTCGGCTTCCTTTTCTTCAGCTGCCTCCTCCTCGGCTTCCTCCTTGGATTCTTTTTCCTCAGCTCCTCCTCCTCGGCTTCCTCCTCCTTGGCTTCCTTTTCCTCAGCTCCTCCTCGGCTTCCTTTTCCTCAGCTCCTCCTCCTCGGCTTCCTTTTCCTCAGCTCCTTCTCCTCAGCTTCCTCCTCCTCGGCTTCCTTTTCCTCAGCTCCTCCTCCTCTGTTCCTCCTCAGCTCCTCCTCCTCAGCTTCCTCCTCCTCGGCTCTGCCTGCGTCTTTTCTTCCTCCTCTTCTGCTCCCCCCTGCGTCTTTCCCTCCTCGGCTCCCCCTGCGTCTCCTCCTCCTCGGCTCCCCCTGCGTCTTTTCCTCCTCCTCCTCGGCTCCCCCTGTGTCTTTTCCTCCCCCTTTTCGCCCCCCCCCGCATCTTTTCCTCCTCCTTGGCTCCCCCTGTGTCTTTTCCTCCTCCTTGGCTCCCCCTGTGGTAGAAAAGTATCTGGAGGAGTCAATGGTGGAGAAGGATCTGGGGGAGTCAATGCTAGAGAAGGATCTGAGGGGGGGGGGAGTCAGTAGTGGAGAAGGATCTGGGGGAGTCAGTAGTGGAGAAGGATCTGGGGAATCAATGGTGAAGGATCAGGGGGAGTCAATGGTAGAGAAAGATCTGAGGGCTAGTCAATGGTAGAGAAGGATCTGGGGGGGGAGTCAGTGGTAGAGAAGGATCTAGGGGGGAGAGTCAGTGGTGGAGAAGGATCTGGGGGGGCAGTTGTGGAGAAGGATCTGGGGGAGTCAGTGGTAGAAAACGATCTGGGGGGGTAGCCTGTGGTGGAGAAGGATCTGGGGGAGTCAATGGTGGAGAAGGATCTGGAGAGGGAGTCAATGGTGGAGAAGGATCTGGGGGAGTCAGTGGTGGAGTAGGATCGGGGGGGAGTCAATGGTGGAGTAGGATCTGGGGGGAGTCAATGGTGGAGAAGGATCTGGGGGGAGTCAATGGTGGAGTAGGATCGGGGGGGAGTCAATGGTGGAGTAGGATCTGGGGGGAGTCAATGGTGGAGAAGGATCTGGGGGGAGTCAATGGTGGAGAAGGATCTGGGGGGGAGTCAATGGTGGAGAAGGATCTGGGGAGGAGTCAATGGTGGAGAAGGATCTGGGGGAGTCAATGGTAGCAAGGATCTGGGGGTGAGTCAGTGGTGGAGATGAATTGGGGCGAGTCAATGGTGGAGAAGGATCGGGGGGGAGCCAGTGGTGGAGAAGGTTCTGAGGGTGTCAGTGGTAGAGAAGGATCTGGGGGGGAGTCAATGGTAGAGAAGGATCTAGGGGGGAGAGTCAGTGGTGGAGAAGGATCTGGGGGGCAGTTGTGGAGAAGGATCTGGGGGAGTCAGTGGTAGAAAACGATCTGGGGGGGTAGCCTGTGGTGGAGAAAGATCTGGGGGAGTCAATGGTGGAGAAGGATCTGGAGGGGGAGTCAATGGTGGAGAAGGATCTGGGGGAGTCAATGGTGGAGTAGGATCTGGGGGGGAGTCAATGGTGGAGAAGGATCTGGGGGGGAGTCAATGGTGGAGAAGGATCTGGGGGAGTCAATGGTGGAGAAGGATCTGGGGGAGTCAGTGGTAGCAAGGATCTGGGGGTGAGTCATTGGTGGAGATGAATTGGGGGGAGTCAATGGTGGGGAAGGATCTGGGGGGGAGCCAGTGGTGGAGAAGGTTCTGAGGGTGTCAGTGGTAGAGAAGGATCTGGGGGGAGCCAGTGTTAGAGAAGGATCTGGGGGAATCAATGGTGAAGGATCTGGGGGAGTCAGTGGTAGAGAAGGATCTGGGGGGGAATCAATGGTGGAGAAGGATCTGGGGAGAGTCAATGGTAGAGAAGGATCTGGGGGGGATTAATGGTGGAGAAGGATCTGGGGGGCAGTCATTGGTAGAGAAGGATCTGGGGGGCGGAGTCAGTGGTGGAGAAGGATCTGGGGGTGTCAGTGGTAGAGAAGGATCTGGGGGAGTCAATGGTGGAGAAGGATCTGGGGGGAATCAGTGGTGGAGAAGGATCTGGGGAGGAATAAATGGTGGAGAAGGATCTGGGAGGAGTCAATGGTGGCAAAGGATCTGGGGGGGTCAATGGTAGAGAAGGATCTGGGGGGGAGGGGGAGCCTGTGGTGGAGAATGATCTGGGGGAGTCAATGGTGGAGGAGGATCTGGGGGAATCAATGGTGGAGAAGGATCTGGGGGAGTGAATGGTAGAGAAGGATCTGGGGGAGTCAATCGTAGAGAAGGATCTGGGGGGGAGTCAATGGTGGAGGATCTAAGGGAATCAGTGGTGGAGAAGGATCTGGGGGGGAGTCAATGGTGGAGAGGGATCTGGGGGGAGTTAGCGGTGGAGAAGGATCGGGGGGGGAGCCAGTGGTGAAAAAGTATTTAGAGGGGATAGCCAGTGGTGGAGAAGGATCTGGGAGAGTCAGTGGTAGAGAAGGATCTGGGGGGGGGGGAGTCAGTGGTGAAGGATCTGGGGGAGTCAATGGTAGAAAAGAATCTGGGGGGGAATCAATGGTGGTGAAGGATCTGGGGATCTGGGGGGGGAGTAAATGGTGGAGAAGGATCTGGGGGGAGGGAGTCAATGGTGGAGAAGGATCTAAGGGGGGTCAATGGTGGAGAAGGATCTGGGGTGAGTCAATGGTAGAGAAGGATCTGGGGGGCAGAGTCAATGGTAGAGAAGGATCTTGGGGGGTAGTCAGTGGTGAAGGGTCTGGGGGGGAGTCAGTGGTGGAGACGGATCTGGGGGAGTCAGTGGTAGATAAGGGTCCTAGGGCAGTCAATAGTGGAGAAGGATATGGGGGAATCAATGGTGGAGACTGATCTGGGGGGGGAGTCAATGGTGGAGAAGGATCTGGGGGGGTCAATGGTAGAGAAGGATCTGGGGGAGTCAATGGTAGAGAAGGATCTGGGGGGGGAGTCAATGGTGGAGAAGGATCTAGGGGAGTCAATGGTGGAGAAGGATCTGGGATAGTCAATGGTGGATAAGGATCTGGGGGAGTCAATGGTAGAGAAGGATCTGGGGAAGTCAATGGTGAAGGATCTAAGGGAGTCAGTGGTGGAGAAGGATCTGGGGGAGTCAGTGGTAGAGAAGGATCTGGGGGGAATCAATGGTGGAGAAGGATCTCGGGGGGGAGTCAATGGTAGAGAAGGATCTGGTGGAGTCATTGGTAGAGAAGGATTTGGGGGGTGGAGTCAGTGGTGGAGAAGGATCTGGGGGAGTCAGTGGTAGAGAAGGATCTGGGGGAGTCAATGGTAGAGAAGGATCTGGGGAGAATCAATGGTGGAGAAGGATCTGGGGAGGAGTCAATGGTGGCAAAGAATCTGGGGGGGTCAATGGTGGAGAAGGATCTAGGGGAGTCAATGGTAGAGAAGGATCTGGGGGGGAGGGGGAGCCTGTGGTGGAGAATGATCTGGGGGAGTCAATGGTGGAAAAGGATATGGGGGAATCAATGGTGGAGACGGATCTGGGGGGGGAGTCAATGGTGGAGAAGGATCTGGGAGGGGTCAATGGTAGAGAAGGATCTGGGGGAGTCAATGGTAGAGAAGGATCTGGGGGGGAGTCAATGGTGGAGAAGGATCTGGGGGAGTCAATGGTGGAGAAGGATCTGGGATAGTCAATGGTGGATAAGGATCTGGGGGAGTCAATGGTAGAGAAGGATCTGGGGAAGTCAATGGTGAAGGATCTAAGGGAGTCAGTGGTGAAGGATCTGGGGGGAGTCAATGGTGGAGAACGATCTGGGGGGAGTTAGTGGTGGAGAAGGATCGGGGGGAGCCAGTGGTGAAAAAGTATTTAGAGGGGATAGCCAGTGGTGGAGAAGGGTCTGGGAGAGTCAATGGTAGAAAAGGATCTGGGGGGGAATCAATGGTGGTGAAGGATCTGGGGGGGGGAGTAAATGGTGGAGAAGGATCTGGGGGGAGGGAGTCAATGGTGGAGAAGGATCTAAGGGGGGTCAATGGTGGAGAAGGATCTGGGGTGAGTCAATGGTAGAGAAGGATCTGGGGGGGCAGAGTCAATGGTAGAGAAGGATCTTGGGGGGTAGTCAGTGGTGAAGGGTCTGGGGGGGAGTCAGTGGTGGAGACGGATCTGGGGGAGTCAGTGGTAGATAAGGGGACGGGGGGAGCCTGTGGTGGAGAAGGATCTAGGGCAGTCAATAGTGGAGAAGGATATGGGGGAATCAATGGTGGAGAAGGATCTGGGGGGGAGTCAATGGTGGAGAAGGATCTGGGGGGGTCAATGGTGAAAAGGATCTGGGGGAATCAATGGTGGAGAAGGATCTGGGGGAATCAATGGTGGAGAAGGATCTGGGGGGAGTAAATGGTGGAAAAGGATCTGCGGGCGGGCAATGGTGGAGAAGGATCTGGGGGGGTCAATGGTGGAGAAGGATCTAGGGGAGTCAATGGTAGAAAAGGATCTGGGGGGAGGAGGAGCCTGTGGTCGAGAATGATCTGGGGGGGTCAATGGTGGAGAAGGATCTGGGGGAGTCAATGGTGGAGAAGGATCTGAGGGAATCAATGGTGGAGAAGGATCTGGGGGGAGTCAGAAGGATCTGGGGGAGATGCCAGTGGTAGAAAAGGATCTGGGGGGCTAGTGGTGAAGAAGTATCTGTGGGAGTCAATGGTGGTGCGCTGATTGTTCTGCTGTTTTCTAATGGTGGAGAAGGAAACGGGGGTGTCAATGGTGGAGAAGGGTCTGGGGGAGTTAATGGTAGAGAAGGATCTGGGGGAATCAATTGTGGAGAAGGATCTGGGGGGAGCCAGGGGTGGAAAAGGATCTGGAGTAGTCAATGGTAGAGAAGGATCTGGGGGGGAATCAATGGTGGAGAAGGATCTGGGGGGAGTAAATGGTGGAGAAGGATCTGCGGGGGGGCAATGGTGGAGAAGGATCTGGGGGGTCAATGGTGGAGAAGGATCTAGGGGAGTCAATAGTAGAGAAGGATCTGGGGGGAGGGGGAGCCTGTGGTCGAGAATGATCTGGGGGGGGTCAATGGTGGAGAAGGATCTGGGGGAGTCAATGGTGGAGAAGGATCTGGGGGAGTCAATGGTGGAGAAGGATCTGGGGGAGTCAAGGGTAGAGAAGGATCTGGGGGTTAGTCAATGGTGGAGAAGGATCTGGGGGGAGTCAGTAGTAGAGATGGATCTGGGGGGGAGCCAATGGTGAAGAACCACCGGGGAGGGAGTCAGTGGTGGAGAAGGATCTGGAGGTGAGTCAATGGTGGAGAAGGATCTGGGGGGGAGTCAATAGTGGAGAAGGATCTGGGGGGAGTCAGTGGTGGAGAAGGATCTGGGGGGGAGCCAATGGTGAAGAACGATCGGAGGGGGGGAGTCAATGGTGGAGAAGGATCTGGGTGGAGTTAGTGGTGGAGAAGGATCTGGGGGGGAGCCAATGGTGAAGAACGATCGGAGGGGGGGGAGTCAATGGTGGAGAAGGATCTGGGGGTTTTGGTAGATCATAAGCTTAATAATAACATGCAATGCTAAGCTGTGGTTTCCAAAGCGAGCAAAATCCTTTCTTGGATAAGAAAGGAGGGGCTGTACAGGGAAAGGTGAGGAGGCCGTACCAGGAGGAGAGGTCATATACAGGGAGAGGTGGGAGGCTGTACCGGGAGGAGAGGTGATATACAGGAGGGGTGAGGAGGCCATACCGAGAGGAGAGGTCATATATAGGGAGAGGTGGGGATGCCATACCGGGCAGTGAGGTCATATACAGGGAGAGGTGAGGAGGCCGTACCAGGAGGAGAGGTCATATACGGGGAGAGGTGAGGAGGCCATACCAGGAGGAGAGGTCATATACGGGGAGAGATGAGGAGACCATACCAGGAGGAGAGGTCATATACGGGGAGAGATGAGGAGGCCATACCAGGAGGAGAGGCCATATACGGGGAGAGATGAGGAGGCCATACCAGGAGGAGAGGTCATATATGGGGAGAGGTGGGGAGGCCGTACCAGGAGAAGAGGTCATATACGGGGAGAGGTGAGGAGGCCATACCAGGAGGAGAGGTCATATACAGGGAGAGGTGGGAGGCTGTACCGGGAGGAGAGGTCATATATGGGGAGAGGTGGGGAGGCCGTACCAGGAGAAGAGGTCATATACGGGGAGAGGTGAGGAGGCCATACCAGGAGGAGAGGTCATATACAGGGAGATGTGGGAGGCTGTACCGGGAGGAGAGGTCATATACAGGTGAGGGGAGGAGGCGGTACAGGGAGGAGAGGTCTTATACGAGGAGAGGTGGGGAGGCCATACCAGGAGGAGAGGTCCTATACAGGGAGAGGTGAGGAGGCCATACAGGTAGGAGAGGTCATATATAGGGAGAGGTGGGGAGGCCGTACCATAGAGGAGAGGTCGTATACAGGGAGAGGTGAGGAGGCCATACAGGTAGGAGAGGTCATATACAGGGAGAGGTGGGGAGGCCGTACCATAGAGGAGAGGTCGTATACAGGGAGAGGTGAGGAGGCCATACAGGGAGGAGAGGTCATATACGGGTAGAGGATGAGGAGGCCGTACCGGGAGGAGAGGTCATATACAGGGACAGGTGAGGAGGCCGTAGAGGGAGGAGAGGTCATATACAGGGAGAGGTGGGGAGGCCGTACCAGGGAAAAGAGGTCATACCCAGGGAGAGGTGAGGAGGCCGTACCAGGAGGAGAGGCCATATATGGGGAGAGGTGAGGAGGTCATATACGGGGAGAGGTGGGGAGGCCGTACCAGGAGGAGAGGTCATATACGAGGAGAGGTGGGGAGGCCGTAGAGGGAGGAGAGGTCATATTCAGGGAGAGGTGGGAGGCTGTACCGGGAGGAGAGGTCATATATGGGGAGAGGTGGGGAGGCCGTACCAGGAGAAGAGGTCATATACGGGGAGAGGTGAGGAGGCCATACCAGGAGGAGAGGTCATATACAGGGAGATGTGGGAGGCTGTACCGGGAGGAGAGGTCATATACAGGTGAGGGGAGGAGGCGGTACAGGGAGGAGAGGTCTTATACGAGGAGAGGTGGGGAGGCCATACCAGGAGGAGAGGTCCTATACAGGGAGAGGTGAGGAGGCCATACAGGTAGGAGAGGTCATATATAGGGAGAGGTGGGGAGGCCGTACCATAGAGGAGAGGTCGTATACAGGGAGAGGTGAGGAGGCCATACAGGTAGGAGAGGTCATATACAGGGAGAGGTGGGGAGGCCGTACCATAGAGGAGAGGTCGTATACAGGGAGAGGTGAGGAGGCCATACAGGGAGGAGAGGTCATATACAGGTAGAGGTGGGGAGGCCGTACCAGGGAGAAGAGGTCATACACAGGGAGAAGTGAGGAGGCCATACCAGGAGGAGAGGTCATATACGGGTAGAGGTGGGGAGGCCGTAGAGGGAGGAGAGGTCATATTCAGGGAGAGGTGAGGAGGCTGTACAGGGAGGAGAGGTCATATACAGGGAGATGTGAGGAGGCCGTACAGGGAGGAGAGGTCCTATACGAAGAGAGGTGGGGAGGCCGTACCAGGAGGAGAGGTCATATACAGGGAGAGGTGGTGAGGCTGTACCAGGAGGAGAAGTCATATACGAGGAGGGGTGGGGAGGCCGTAGAGGGAGGAGAGGTCTTATACGAGGAGAGGTGGGGAGGCCGTACCAGGAGGAGAGGTCCTATACAGGGAGAGTTGAGGAGGCCATACAGGGAGGAGAGGTCATATACAGGGAGAGGTGGGGAGGCCATATAGGGAGGAGAGGTCATATACAGGGAGAGGTGGGGAGGCCGTACCAGGAGGAGAGGTCATATATGGGGAGAGGTGGGGAGGCCATACCAGGAAGAGAGGTCATATACGAGGAGGGGTGGGGAGGCCGTAGAGGGAGGAGAGGTCTTATACGAGGAGAGGGTGGGGAGGCCGTACCAGGAGAAGAGGTCCTATACAGGGAGAGTTGAGGAGGCCATACAGGGAGGAGAGGTCATATACAGGGAGAGGTGGGGAGGCCGTAGAGGGAGGAGAGGTCATATACAGGGAGAGGTGAGGAGGCTGTACAGGGAGGAGAGGTCATATACAGGGAGAGGTGGGGAGGCCGTACCAGGAGGAGAGGTCATATATGGGGAGAGGTGAGGAGGTCATATACGGGGAGAGGTGGGGAGGCCGTACCAGGAGGAGAGGTCATATACGAGGAGAGGTGGGGAGGCCGTAGAGGGAGGAGAGGTCATATTCAGGGAGAGGTGAGGAGGCCGTACAATGAGGAGAGGTCATATACAGGGAGAGGTGAGGAGGCCGTACAGGGAGGAGAGGTCGTATACGAGGAGAGGTGGGGAGGCCATACCAGGAAGAGAGGTCATATACGAGGAGGGGTGGGGAGGCCGTAGAGGGAGGAGGGGTCTTATACCAGGAGAGGTGGGGAGGCCGTACCAGGAGGAGAGGTCCTATACAGGGAGAGTTGAGGAGGCCATACAGGGAGGAGAGGTCATATACAGGGAGAGGTGGGGAGGCCGTACCATAGAGGAGAGGTCATATACAGGGAGAGGTGAGGAGGCCATATAGGGAGGAGAGGTCATATACAGGGAGAGGTGGGGAGGCCGTACCAGGAGGAGAGGTCATATATGGGGAGAGGTGGGGAGGCCATACCAGGAAGAGAGGTCATATACGAGGAGGGGTGGGGAGGCCGTAGAGGGAGGAGAGGTCTTATACGAGGAGAGGGTGGGGAGGCCGTACCAGGAGGAGAGGTCCTATACAGGGAGAGTTGAGGAGGCCATACAGGGAGGAGAGGTCATATACAGGGAGAGGTGGGGAGGCCGTAGAGGGAGGAGAGGTCATATACAGGGAGAGGTGAGGAGGCTGTACAGGGAGGAGAGGTCATATACAGGGAGAGGTGGGGAGGCCGTACCAGGAGGAGAGGTCATATATGGGGAGAGGTGAGGAGGTCATATACGGGGAGAGGTGGGGAGGCCGTACCAGGAGGAGAGGTCATATACGAGGAGAGGTGGGGAGGCCGTAGAGGGAGGAGAGGTCATATTCAGGGAGAGGTGAGGAGGCCGTACAGGGAGGAGAGGTCATATACGAGGAGAGGTGGGGAGGCCATACCAGGAAGAGAGGTCATATACGCGGAGGGGTGGGGAGGCCGTAGAGGGAGGAGGGGTCTTATACCAGGAGAGGTGGGGAGGCCGTACCAGGAGGAGAGGTCCTATACAGGGAGAGTTGAGGAGGCCATACAGGGAGGAGAGGTCATATACAGGGAGAGGTGGGGAGGCCGTACCAGGAGGAGAGGTCATATACGAGGAGAGGTGGGGAGGCCGTACCAGGAGGAGAGGCCATATACGGGGAGGGGTGGGGAGGCCATAGAGGGAGTAGAGGTCATATACAGGTGGGGAGGCCTTACAGGTGGAGAGGTCAGATACGAGGAGAGGTGGGGAGGCCTTACCAGGAGGAGAGATCATATACGAGGAGGGGTGGGGAGGCCGTACCAGTAGGAGAGGTCATATACAGGTGGGGAGGCCTTACAGGAGGAGAGGTCATACACGAGGAGAGGTGGAGAGGCAATACCAGGAGGAGAGATCATATACGAGGAGGGGTGGGGAGGCCGTACCAGGAGGAGCGGTCATGCAGGGAGAGGAGGGACCATATCAGGAAGAGGAGGAGAGACCGTACAGGGAGGAGAGGTGGGAAGGCCATACTAGGAGGAGAAGAGAGATGGCTAGAGCACAATTCGGGTGGTAGGGTTTGTTTGCAACCACAGCTGTAGAAGGAAAGCCCCGCCCACCACAATATGATGACTCCTTAGTCCGGGGCACCTGCCGCCATTTCTCTGCCCCCCCAGTTCCTGTGTTTTCCTACATAGTGGAGTGGCTTAGCCTTGTTTCCATGTCCTTTGCAGGAAAACAGGAACTGGAGGGCAGAAAAATGGCAGCAGTTGCTCTGGATTGAGGAGTAAAATTGTGAAATATTTGTCTGTAGCTGGAGGCAGTTTGTTGGGGGAAGGGCTGGAGAGCAATACAATAATGAGTGTCTGCAGCCAACTGTGAAGCATGGTGGAGGTTCCTTGCAAGTTTGGGGGCTGCATTTCTGCCAGTGGAGTTGGAGATTTGGTGTCCTCAATGCTGAGAAATCCAGGCGGATACTTCTCCATCATGCCATACCATCAGGGAGGCGTGTGACTGTCCCAAAATTTATTCTGCAGCAGGACAACCACCCCAAACATCCAGTCAATGTCATTTAGAACCATCTTCAGTGTATATGAGTCGTCTTGGAAGTGATGGCTTGGCCCCCACAGAGCCCTGATCTCACCATCATGGAGTCTGCCTGGGATGAAGGTTTGGAGGCAGCCGACATCCACAGGAGATCTGTACATAGAAACACCTACCTGCCATAGAACCACCTACCTGCCATAGAACAACCTACCCGTCATAGAACAACCTACCTGTCATAGAACCACCTATCTGTTATAGAACCACCTGCCTGTTATAGAATCACCTACCCATTATAGAACCACCTAACCGTTATAGAACCACCTACCTGCCATAGAACAACCTACCCATCATAGAACAACCTACCTGTCATAGAACCACCTATCCGTTATAGAACCACCTACCTGTTATAGAACCACCTAACCGTCATAGAACCACCTACCTGCCATAGAACAACCTACCTATTCTCTTATTTTCTACTCGCATTTCGAAAGATTGTTATATTCTTTATATTTTATTTTATTCTATTCAAATTTATTCTCTTCAAATTTCGGAAGACGGTTCTATTCTTTCTATTTTATTCTATTGTATTCTATTGTTTTTTTTCTATTCTATTCTTTTATTTTATATTCTGTTCTGTTCTATTCTTGTTTTCAGATTCGTTTTTGAATTTCATGTGAATTTTGTTTCATTATTTCGGATTATATTAAAATTCGATACTATTGTAATTCGGATACATCCGAATAACGAAAAATTTGTCCGAATTTCGATGTGGACGGAAACGAACCACACATGTCTAGAGAGGCCCAGGCACTGCAAAACTCTGAAGGAGGTCATAGTGGCCCAGCAGGAGGCTACTCAGACCCAATCAGAGGCCTCCGTGGAAGCCCACTGCCGCCATGAGGAAGTTGAGGCACGCCAGGAGCAAACCTTTGAGGAAGCTAACCATGGCCACGAGGAGACCTGGGCTCTGTAGATGCGGTCTCCGCTGTCTCAGGCAGTGCAGCTGGAGGCTGAGCAGACCCAGGTGGCTAACTTAGTAGAATGGCTGAAGGTGGTTATCACCCTTAGCAACCCAGTGGCAGTGAGAGTCAGCCACTACTTGCAGAATCTTGCCTGCCCACCCCCGCATTCGAAAGTGGAAGCCTTCCTGAAAATCTTTCTAACATAGCAATGGCCACAGGACCAGTGGGCCAGCCTTATTGCTGACGCAGAAGGTCTATTACGATGTACCAGTGGCTGATGCCAAAGATTAGATAAACTTAAAGAGGAGGTCCTGGCCTGCCTTGGAGTGAGTGTTGCTGTCCAGACAGATCGAATGTATGTTTGCGAGGTCCGAAAGGCATGACCTATTACAACTGGGCCACAGCCAGAAAAGTTAAGAGGACTGCAGATCGTTGAATGGGTTGTCATGGACCATTACTTAAGGGCAATACCCAATGAACGTTCGACTGGTGGAGCATTACAGGGTGGTGGAGGGGGATCTTCAGTACTTGGACTTAGGCTAGTCCAGTTCCAAGTAGGAACTGACCGAGAGGCAGTTTGAATGTCACATCTGGGTGAGCCCCTTCACATCTGGGCTCTGCTGGACTCCGGTAGTATGGAGACGCTTGTCCATACCAGGGTAGCTGGGAAAAGTTGGCCCCATACACAAGACCCTTAAGGTGGTATGCATCCATGGGGACACTAGGAAGTACCCAGTGGTGCCGGTGACAGTAACCACTGCCTGGAAAGGACTATCCTCTGTTTCTGGGCTATGTGAGTAGAGGGTTGCCTGAACAATGTGACATTTTGGTTTCTCTTGAAGGGCGGGGCGGTATGACTTAGAGAATACTGATGATGTTGCACTTGTGGTAGACAGTCTACAGACCAGGGAGACCCCTGTGAGGGATCTCCTACAGGCTGCGATCCAAGGAGGTTTCTCTAGTCCAGCGCATGATGACCTGATGTTGTCAGGGGGGGTGAATTCATGGCTGCCCAAATGCGGGACCTCACATTAAAAAGAAATACTAGAGAACAAGTCATAGTGGTTGATTCGGGGGTGTCACAGATGCCTGAGGCAGAAAGAAGGCTTTCACAATTTGCAGTTAATAGTGGTTTGCTATACCGAGTCACCAAAGTCCGGGTTAAGGTTACTGGTCTCCCAGACTTTTAGACGCATGGTACGTGACTCGGCTCACAATGACTTATTAGGAGGTCACCAGGGGGCCAGAAAACAGACCGGGGATCACTGCTGCAGTGAAAAGGTATTGTGCTTCCTGTCCCACTTGTCAGGTAACTGCCCCAAATGTCTCATTTTTTGAACCCCCTGGTATCCCCCCCCCCATGGTACTGTTTGAACATATTGTGATGGATCTGACATTGGCCTGAGGACACCAATATATCCTTGTGGTACTCAGTTATGCAACAAGGTATCCAGAGGCGGTACCCCTGAGGAAGTGTTTATATTATTTAAAGTGTTCAGAACTGTTTTTCTTAATGAGATCCCGATGGACCAAGGCACTCCAATTATGTCAAATTTGATGACAGACCTGTGCAAGCTGTTCTATATTAAACGATTGCATATGTCTGTCTATCACCTGCAGACAGATGGGCTGGTCGAGAGGTCTATTAAAACCCTAAAGTCTATGCTCAACAGGGTGGTAGAAAAGGGTGAAAATATTGGGGTGATCGACTCCCAGCACCAATGTCATCAGAGAGGTACCTCAAGCATCTACCTGGCTTTCCTTTTTTGAGTTGGTGTGCGGGCGAAGATCTCAATGGTTGCTGGACCTGGTTAAAGAAACCTGGGAAAGTGAATCTTCTCCATATAGGACAGTGGTAGAGCATACCACCCACATGAGGGAGAGAATCACTAAGTTGTCTTTAAAAAGGGGCATTTACGGAAGGCCCAGGAAGCACACAGAAGGGTGTACAATCGGTCTGTCAGAATTAGTTGCATATTGGGGACTGAGTGGCTGTGCTTAGAATCACCATAGGGAGCAAGTTCCTGGCCCAGTGGCAGGGGCTGTACGAGGTGGTAGAAAAGGATGGTGAGGTAAACTATAAGGTGCACCAACCTGGAAGGCGGAAAGCTTACTTAATCTACCAGGTGAATCTATGAAAACCTTAAAAATATAGGTAGCTGCCCTGGCTGAAGTAAATTCAGAGTCCCCTGTAAGGGTGGACTCAGTCCCAATTGCCGCCACCACCACCCTGTTCAAGCCTAAGACTCAACCAGACAAAAGAGTTTTTATAACAGAATAAGGGGATCTTTTCAGGACTGCCTGGTCTTACAAGTGTGGTCAAACATGATATTGTCACTGAGCCTAATGTAAAGGTCTAAGTAACACCCTACTTAATTCCAGGGGCACACATGGAAGCTGTGTCCGAGGAAAGTCGTAAAATGCTGGAACTTAATATTGTGGAATCGTAGAGAGAATGGTCAAGCCCAGTTGTGTTACTGAAGCCCAACAGGAATCAGCAGTTTTGGGACGACTTCAAAAAGCTCACTGAGGTTTCAAAAATCAATGCATATCCCCCGAGTAGACAAGTTGATCTAGAGGTTGGGACCAACCCAGTGTATTACCACCTTAGATCCCACCAAGGGGTACCAGCAGACACCTTAACCCAAGGAAGCCAGAGAAAAGATGGCATATTCCACACCATTCTGCCCCAGCTTCTTTCCAGGAGGAATGAATAAAACAGTACGTCCTCACTGGAAATACACATCCGTCTATCTGGATGAAACATCTTTCTATATAGATGGTATTGTTATATTGAGTACAGACTGAGTGAATCATCTTCCCTGAGTTCAGGCTGTGATGGACTCGTTAAAGAAGGAGCGGTTTACAGTCAACACTGAGAAATGTGGCATTGGAATGGAGGAGGCCAAATACCTAGGCTACATTGTGGGTAGGGGGTCTGGTGAAACCTCAGATGAACAAGGTAGAGGCTACTCAGGCCTGGCCCTGCCATATCTCAAACAAACGGGTCTGAGCCCTTCTGGACATTGTTGGGTACTACTACCATCAGGTTGTCCTCAACTTCACCACTATTGCTCCATACACCGTCATTCATAATTATAAATTCAAACAAACAGCATCTTCTGCAAGAGATCAAAAAGAACCAAAGCGTTTATTGTCATTATTATTATTATTGCGTTCATTTCCTGAGAATCAATTGTATGGCAGACAAAACATACTACTACTATCTATGCAATAAAGTGATGTCAGCGTGTCAGGTCTGTGGGTCCTGATCTCGGTGTGTTAGGAGGTTGTTGAGTCCTGATCTCGGTGTGTTAGGAGGTTGTTGAGTCCTGATCTTGGTGTATTAGGAGCAGAGGTTGGTGAGTCCTGATCTCGGTGTATAATGAGGTCGGTGAGTCTTGATCGCGGTGTGTTAGGAGGTCGTTGAGTCCTGATCTCGGTGTATAATGAGGTCGGTGACTCTTAATCTCTGTGTATTATGAAGTCTGTGGGTTCTGATCTCAGTGTATTAGGAGGAGAGGTCAGTGTGTCCTGATCTTGGTGTATTATGAAATACGTGGATGTAAGTATGGGTCACGGTGAGTTGTCTGTTGTCGCAGTTTGTTGTATAGAAATGATTTATTATAGCAGATGATGATGTGAACCGGAGATTGGTGGGTTGCGATTAGTTGGTCACCATCACTTTGCAGTGTTCTGGATCAGCCTGAAATGGAGAAACAGAATGTCAGAGACACCAGAGTACCACATGGTGAGACAGAGAGGCTGAGGGGAGTTTTACTCACATGATGGCAGGACACTTGGTGGAGAATCTAGAGAACAAAATGAGAATATTCAGCCATTGCATTAATCTTCCTGTGTATCGTGTTATTGGGTATATTCTGGGTTATAATGTCATATTATGATGTCACAGAGGCAGTACTGGGATGTATAAGACAGAAGTAGGTCAGACATGAAGATTGTCCTCCTGCGCTACTGTCGCTGGAGGCTTCTGGTAAAGGGTTGAACTGGGACTACCAGTACAACAGCCACATTTACTCAGAAATCGTTTCTGCTTTAGAGAAGCTTCTTTGGAATGATGAAGTGCAATGAGGGTAGTATGAGGGACAGTAATGTACAAGAGACTCTGAAAAGGTCACCACTCACAACCTCTTTGGGTGCCAAACTCCATTAGTGTGAATTTGGCTATAATGCCTATGCATGGACATGGTATGGCCCTTACCTGATGTTGTACCCTTACAGTTCTTCTGAGCGAAACCGGACACAACTCCCGGTGCAGATTTTATGATCTGGGGTAACGGGATGGACAACAGACTCTTCAGATAGCATGTGTCCCTGCCAGGAAATCAGGACATGAGACATGAGAAGACATTTCCCCAAAGAAGAAGGATCGTTCAGTGTCTATTATAAACCCCTTCTGAGCTGACTAAATATTGAAAGATGAAGAAAGATAGATCAAGAAGTCACCTGGGTCACACCTAGGGTCACCAGAGGAGTCAACTGGTTTAATTGGATTACAGAATTGGCATGGAGCTCATCCCCAATAATGCTTCCAAAATGGATCACCAAAGAAGTCACTTGGGTCCCACCCAGGGTCACCAGAGAAGTCACCTGGATTAATCAGATAACAGAACTGGCATTGAGCTCATCCCCAATAAAGTCACCATCATGGGTCACTAGAGAAGTCAACTGGGTCACACATAAGATCACCAGGATTGATTGGCGTGGAGCTCATCCCCAATAAATTCACCATTATGGATCACTAGAGAAGAAACTTGGGTCCCACCCAGGGTCCCCTTGATGAATCAGTAACAGAATTGACATGGCGCTCATCCCAATAAAACAATCATCATGGATCACTAGAGAGGTCACATGGTTCGCACATAAGATCACCAGGATTATTTTAATAACAGAATTCGCATTGAGCTCATATCCAATAAAGTCACCATCATGGATCACTAAGGAAGTCACATGGGTCACATCTAGAGTCACCAGAGAAGTCACCTAGATTGATCAAATAACAGAGTTGACATGGAACTCATCCCTCAGTAATGTTGCCAACATGGATCACCTGGGAAGTCACATGAGTTCCACCCAGTGTCACCAGGGGATCAGCCTGGAATAATCAGGTAACAGAATTGACGTGGAGCTCAATCCTGATGAAGTCCCTAACATCATAGATCACTAGAGAAGTCACTTAGGTCCCACGCAGGGTCGCCAACAAAGTCACCTGGATTATTCAGGTAACAGAATTTTCTTGGAACTCATTCATTCCCAATAAAGTTACCAGTATGGACCTGTTGCAGATTTGCTCCCTGAAATTCCAGGAGGGTTCATTCAATGAGAAATGCTTCCCTGTGATATTTACTTCCAGGCTGTTCTATGCTGTAAAACTATTATGAGGATGACGTTTTGAATGGATGAAAATTGGTGCGTGGACCTCTGTGGGGGGGGGGGACACTGATGTGGTACTTACGTCTGGTCAGGCAGGATGTTTGGCTCGGTGAAAAAAGTAAAGAACTGGCAGAGAGGGTCCTTGGTGCACATTGATTGACAGTCTTTAAAAGAAGTGGCCTTCAGACTGCGTTCATCAGCCCCGGGGAAATTCAGACCATCATACTCATCAAGGATACATTCTGCAAAGAGAAATCACATGGAGTCATCTGCGTCCTGAGAGATTTCACCGTCTGTCTCACTCTGTCATTACAGCCTCTAAAGATACACTCAGGGAGAAGAACCTGTAACAAACCTGTGGAAAGTTCCTCCATCACTTGGATTTATTTATGAAAAATTCTATAGAAACCAAAGACTTTCTCCACCATGAAAATCACCCAAAGCCAACACATTAATACTAGAAGTGGAAGTTATGCCTCCAGCTCCAGGACATGTGCATTGGGTGTGATCCCTAAATTATCATTACATGGGAATTACACTAAGCCAAATTATAAACTCAGCACTTTTGTGTTTGCCCCTGTTTACCATGAGCTGAACGCAAAGATCTATGACTTTTTCTATGTACACGAAAGGTCTATTTCTCTCATATATTATTCACAAATCTATCTAAATCTGTGTTAGTGAGCACTTCTCCTTTGCTGAGATAATCCATCCACCTCACAGGTGTGGCATATCAAGATGCTGATTAGACAGCATGATTATTGCACAGGTGTGCCTTAGGCTGGCCACAATAAAAGGGCTGCTCTAAAATGTGCAGTTCCACTGTAATGGGGGGTCCAAAAACCAGTCAGTATCTGGTGTGACCACCATTTGCCTCACGCAGTGCAGCACATCTCCTTGGCATAGAGTTGATCAGGTTGTTGATTGTGGCCTGTGGAGTTTTGGTCCATTCCTCTTCAATGGCTGTGCCAAGTTGCTGGATATTGGCAGGAACTGGAACAAACTGTCGTATACGCCGATCCAGAGCATCCCAAGCATGCTCTATAGGTGACCTGTCCGGTAAGTATGCTGACCATGCATAAACTGGGATGTTTTCAGCTTCCAGGAATTGTGTACAGATCCTTGCCCCATGGGGTCGTTCATTATCATGCTGCAACATGAGGTGATGGTCATGGATGAATGGCACAACAATGGGCCTCAGGATCTTGTCATGGTATCTCCATCAATAAAATGCACCTGTGTTCATTGCCCATAGCATAGGCCTGCCCATACCATAACCCCGCCGCCACCATGGGCCACTCCATCCACAAAGTTGACATCAGCAAACCGCTCACCCACATGGCGCGTTGTGCCATTCATCCATGACCATCACCTCATGTTGCAGCATGATAATGCATGGCCCCATGGTGCAAGGATCTGTACACAATTCCTGGAAGCTGAAAACATCCCAGTTCTTGCATGGCTAGCATACTTACCGGACATGTCAACCATTGAGCCTGTTTGGGATGCTCTGGATCGGCGTATATACAACAGCGTGTTCCAGTTCCTGCCAATATCCAGCAACTTGGCACAGCCATTGAAGAGGAATGGACCAACATTCCACAGGCCACAACCAACAACCTGATCAACTCTATGCGAAGGGGATGTGCTGCACTGCGTGAGGCAAATGGTGGTCACACCAGATACTGGCTGGTTTTCAGACCCCCCCAATGCAGTAAAACTGCACATTTTAGAGCGGCCTTTTATTGTGGCCAGCCTAAGGCACACCTGTGCAATAATCATGCTGGATGGATTATCTTGGGAAAGGAGAAGTGCTCACTAACAGATTTACACAGATTTGTGAACAATATTTGAGAAAAATAGGCCTTTTATGTACATAGAAAAAGTCATAGATCTTTGCGTTCAGCTCATGATAAATAGGGGCAAACACAAAAAAGTGTTGCGTTTACAATTTTGCTCAGTGTAGATATAGGTAAAGATTTGTACTGACAAAAGGCAGCAAATGACAGTTCTAGAGATTACACTTTATAGGATGTTAATCGGTTGTGATACTTCTGGGTGTAGACCAATGTCAGGATAGGGAGAAATCTGAATGTAGACCAACGTTAGGATAGGGAGGAAGCTTGGTGTAGAGTAGACCAATGTCAGGAAAAGGAGGATGCTGGGTGTAGACCAGTGTTAGCATAGGAAGGATGCTGAGTGTAGACCAATGTCAGGATCAGGAGGAAGATGGGTGTAGGCAATGTCAGGATAAGGAGGAAGCTGGGTGTGGACCAATGTCAGGATCAGGAGGAAGATGGGTGTAGGCAATGTCAGGATAAGGAGGAAGCTGGGTGTGGACCAATGTCAGGATAGGGAGGAAGCTGGGTGTAGGCAATGTCAGGATAAGGAGGAAGATGGGTGTAGGCAATGTCAGGATAAGGAGGAAGATGGGTGTAGGCAATGTCAGGATAAGGAGGAAGATGGGTGTAGGCAATGTCAGGATAAGGAGGAAGATGGGTGTGGACCAATGTCAGGATAGGGAGGAAGCTGGGTGTAGGCAATGTCAGGATAAGGAGGAAGATAGGTGTAGGCAATGTCAGGATAAGTAGGAAGATGGGTGTAGGCAATGTCAGGATAAGGAGGAAGATGGGTGTAGGCAATGTCAGGATAAGGAGGAAGCTGGGTGTGGACCAATGTCAGTATAGGGAAGATAGTGGGTGTGGACCATTGTCAGCATAGGGAGGATGCTGAGTGTAGACCAATGTCAGGATTGGGAGGATGCTGAGTGTATGGAAGGTCAGGATAGGAAAGATGCTCGGTGTAGACCAATGTCAAGATAAAGAGGATACTGGGTGTAGACCAATGTTAGGATAGTGAGGAAGCTGGGTGTAGGCAATAACAGGATAAAGAGGATTCTGGGTGTGGACCAATGTCAGCATAGGGAGGAAGCTAAGGGAAGACCAACGTCAGGATAGAGAAGATGCTGTGGTGTTGACCAATGTCAGCATAGGGAGGATGCTGAGTGTAGACCAATGTCAGAATAGGGAGAATGCTGAGTGTAGACCAATGTCAGAATAGGGAGAATGCTGAGTGTAGACCAATGTCAGAATAGGGAGGATGCTGAGTGTAGATCAATGTCGGGATAAGGAGGAAGCTGGGTGTAGATCAATGTCAGCATAAGGAGGAAGCTGAAGGAAGACCAATGTCAGAATAGGGAGGATGCTGAGTGTAGGCCAATGTCAGAATAGGGAGGATGCTGAGTGTAGACCAATGTCAGAATAGGGAGGATGCTGAGTGTAGACCAATGTTAGGATAGTGAGGAAGCTGGGTGTAGGCAATAACAGGATAAAGAGGATTCTGGGTGTGGACCAATGTCAGCATAGGGAGGAAGCTAAGGGAAGACCAACGTCAGGATAGAGAAGATGCTGTGGTGTTGACCAATGTCAGCATAGGGAGGATGCTGAGTGTAGACCAATGTCAGAATAGGGAGAATGCTGAGTGTAGACCAATGTCAGAATAGGGAGAATGCTGAGTGTAGACCAATGTCAGAATAGGGAGGATGCTGAGTGTAGATCAATGTCGGGATAAGGAGGAAGCTGGGTGTAGATCAATGTCAGCATAAGGAGGAAGCTGAAGGAAGACCAATGTCAGAATAGGGAGGATGCTGAGTGTAGGCCAATGTCAGAATAGGGAGGATGCTGAGTGTAGACCAATGTCAGAATAGGGAGGATGCTGAGTGTAGACCAATGTTAGGATAGTGAGGAAGCTGGGTGTAGGCAATAACAGGATAAAGAGGATTCTGGGTGTGGACCAATGTCAGCATAGGGAGGAAGCTAAGGGAAGACCAACGTCAGGATAGAGAAGATGCTGTGGTGTTGACCAATGTCAGAATAGGGAGAATGCTGAGTGTAGACCAATGTCAGAATAGGGAGAATGCTGAGTGTAGACCAATGTCAGAATAGGGAGGATGCTGAGTGTAGATCAATGTCGGGATAAGGAGGAAGCTGGGTGTAGATCAATGTCAGCATAAGGAGGAAGCTGAAGAAAGACCAATGTCAGAATAGGGAGGATGCTGAGTGTAGACCAATGTCAGAATAGGGAGGATGCTGAGTGTAGACCAATGTTAGGATAGTGAGGAAGCTGGGTGTAGGCAATAACAGGATAAAGAGGATTCTGGGTGTGGACCAATGTCAGCATAGGGAGGAAGCTAAGGGAAGACCAATGTCGGGATAGAGAAGATGCTGTGGTGTTGACCAATGTCAGAAAAAGATGGAAATGTGTAGACAAAGTGTCACATAATTGTGAAGTGGAAGGAAAATGATAAATGATACAAATAAATATGTGAAAAGTGTGGGGGGGTACATTTGTATGGTGCTCCCCTGAGTCAATACTTTGTAGAACCCCCTTTCTCTACAATTACTGCTGCAAGTCTTTTTTGGGGATGTCTCTACCAGCTTTGCACATCTAGAGAGGACATTTTTGCCCATTCTTCTTTGTAAAATATCTCAAGCTCTGTCAGATTGGATGGAGAGCGTCTGTGAACAGCAATTTTCAAGTCTTTCCACAGATTCTTAATGGGATTTAGGTCTGGACTGTGACTGGGCCATTCTAACACATGAATATGCTTTGATCTAAACCATTCCATTGTAGCTCTGGCTGTATGTTTAGGGTCGTTGTCCTAATGGAAGGTGAACCTCCGCCCCAGTCTCAAGTCTTTTGCAGACTCTAACAGGTTTTCTTCTAAGATTGTTCTGTATTTGTCTCCATCCATCTTCCCATCAACTCTGACCAGCTTCCCTGCCCCTGCTGAAGAAAAGCATCCCCACCACATGATGCTGCCACCACCATGTTTCACGGTGGGGATTGTGTATTCAGGGTGATGTGCAGTGTTAGTTTTCCCCCACACATAGCGTTTTTCTTTTAGGCCAAAAAGTTGAATTTTGGTCTCATCTGACCAGATCACCTTCTTCAACATGTTTGCTGTGTCCTCCACATGGCTTCTCACAACCTACAAACAGGACTTCTTATGACTTTCTTTCCCCAATGTCTTTCTTCTTGTCACTCTTCCATCAAGGGCAGATTTGTGGAAAGCACGACTAATAGTTGTCCAGTGGACAGATTTTCCCACCTGAGCTGTTAAGAGAAATAAAATCTCTTTTGCATTCAAGAAGTGTCTGGCGCTCAATGAATCTACTTGCATTGCACTCACCATGCCTCACAACCCACCATATACTGAAGGATGTCTTCTATCCCTGGCGCTGAAGGTACCCATTAGACCGAAGGAGGTCTGGGACCTTGCTACAATCATAAGAGATAAGCAGCTAAATTCTCGTGGTCACCTGTGTTCCACTCACAGTAATACATATCTGGAGGGAATATCACATCTGAACATTCAGTGACTGTACACCACAGCTAACCTCTGTGTACCTCCAGACCACCCTCCTACCTACTAGACATTGCCTCCCATACCTCAATGTAAGACTTCTCACCTTACCTACCTCATGAGCCATCACTCACCTCTGTAAATACCGGAGAGAGGCTTGGAGAAGCCGGAGGTGCTGTTGGGAAGGTGGATAATATTGTTGGGTTGATCACCACTCTGGAGGAAACAGTAGAACCTAGAAGAGATGTAAACATTGTCACCAGCTAGCAGACAACCTCCCCATCAAAGCCTGATGGCTCCATGAGGAGCACGGGATAGTCAAGGAGGTGTAGGCCACAGCTGCTGGAGGACCCCTTGATCTAAACTCAGTAGTGGGTGATATACAGTATATGGGGTGAGGAGGTTAAGGTGGGCAGAAGTTGGTCTCAACCTTATTTTGAATGTGATTTTTTTTGCATTCATTTTTAATGGCAGCAACTGTCAGAGGACCATGAGATGGATTCTAATTGGTTGCTGTGGATTAAGAATTGGAACTCTTCTTTTGAATAAGGCCATTAGATGAGAAACCTAAGGATGGCAACCCAAAATCACATCACTAAAAATCAAGACCAACCATCCGTTCCCCTTATCTGTATTGGGGAAATTGTGGGAAAGGAAGAGGCGGAGTCCTGTACGAATTATTTTTGCTCATAGTTCATTTATCAGGATGAGCTTCAACAGAACGTTCATCGGTTTGAGCACAGGACTGATACACTATAGACAAAAAACTCCTGCCATTGAGATGATGAAATAAGGAGATCTGGGCAGCAGGAAGATGAGAAAAACAGCACTCCTGCCTTAGAGCTCCATTATGAAACTCATCTGGGTCCAAGACCTTCATGTCCTCCGCAGAACTCCTCCTAAAGCATAATGTCCCTCAGGTGTCTGCTGCTATCCTTGTAACTGTGCCATTGATTATTTTTGCCCAGTCGCCTTCCTGGACAGCATATGAGAGATAGAGGCTTCTATCACCAGGACAAAGGCCCCTTCCACTAGGACAGGTCATATGTTAAAAAGAGGTCCTTCCAACAATCGCCTCAATTTTTGTGACTCCTCCATCAAGAGGCAATGCGTTGCGTAGAATGGGAGAGCTCTGTCTTTAGTTACCAGCCATCCCTTTTACCCACAGTACCGCTATCGGTCTGTAGTCTACCCTACTATCTTGCCCCCAGCACACCTCCTCAGTATGGGTACTAGGAGGTATGGTTCCCCTCCTTCTTGGGTTCACGCTGAGGGCCATATCTGGAGGAGACTCACCCTTGACACGGACATCCATGGGACATGAAAAAAGCAGGAACAGACCATAGATTGTTCTGTGTTTTCTAAAGAGCGATAAGGAACCTCTACTGCCATTCTAACCTCTGCATCCCCCCAATCCTTAACTCGCCATTCATTCCCCGTTTTTCGGACCTTATTTTCAGCAATTTCACTTGACTTAATGTTTTAGGAATTGTAAATTAAACATGTGGGATTTTGTTTAATTACAAATCGATATTTGGATGAAATTTTTGTTATTCAGAAATTCGGATGTATCGGATTACAACAGTAATGAATTTCAACAAATCCAAAATAAATTTTAATGAAGCGAATTATCCGAATTCAAAAATAAATTCAAAATGGAAGCCTATTGCAATAAATACATTATGGTATAAAAGAGAAATAAGGTGATGATTCCTACTTAGGCTGCTTTATAGAATAGAAAAAATAGAAAGAATGAAAAATAAAGGAAAAGAATAAGAAGAATAGAATGGAATAAAACAGAATACAATAGAAGAGGAAGTAAAAGAATAGAATAAATTAGAAAAGAACAGAATAAAATAGAAGAGATATAGCTGTCTTCAAAAATTTTAATTTCGGAAGACGGCTATACTTGTTCTCTTCTATTCTATTCTTGTATTCTATTATTTTATTTTCTACTCTATTATCAAATTCATTTTTTAATTCAAATAATTTCGAATGCATTTGAAAATGACGAACATATGAAACTAATCCGAATATATAAAACCAATTCTGAAAACGTAACGAATATGTTGAAACAAAATGATTAACTAAATGAACGAACCTAAAACAAAATTTCCGTTTTGCACATCTCTATTGTAGATGTCCTGCTGATTGAGCCCCAACCCAACATGAATGTCACCATTTGGCTATGATACTAAAGAGTCACCAGTAGTAAAGGTGGCCCTATCACCCAGAAATACCATTCTAAGACTCTGTAACCGTCCATCATGTCAGTTGGTGGCGGTCACACCCCTCCCAGGAGCTGCACATGTGGGCAGAACCTCCACTGGCCTCACCTGTAAACAGGATTGTCCCACAAACGTTAGCCTCCTCACTGTTTACATGTGAGGAGGCTAAAGTTTGTGGCCTTCCTGGCAGACCACTTCAGGATCCCCTTCTGCTAACTTTGGATTTTATACACGTTCCCATCTATGGCTAGTTAAACATCCGTTCCTTACTGCTTGATCTATGGGATTGTATGGGCCAGTATAACTTCCTGCTGAGCAGCGCCTACTTCCCACTGTTCTCTAAGGAACCCTGCACACAAGAGGCAATCTGTCTTCAACCATCCTATGGATGTGACTTTAAGATCCTATTGATTCCATTCACCTTATCTGGAAATTTTTCCCTTTATCCCTCTCTGCGTGCCACTCCAGGAGACCAGTCTTGAAGGGCATTATGCACTGTGGATATTTTTGACCTTCTAAGTTTTCTCTACAGACCTTTTATGTCTTCACTAGACCGTTGATCAGATGCCACACTATATATCTCCTGAAGAAGCTTAAAAAGCGAAACATGTCGAGAAAGTGGTATTAAGCTCTGTATCACATCTGTATAGATTTGTCTTGGAAACACATGATTTTTATCCTAACATTGGTTTACACCCAGTATCTTCCCTATCCTCACATTGGTCCACACCCAGTATCCTCCCTATATTCACATTGGTCTACACCCAGCATATTCCCTATCCTGACATTGGTCCACACCCAGTATCCTCCCAATCCTCACATTGGTCTACACACAGTATCCTCCCGATCCTCACATTGGTCTACACCCAGCATCTTCCCTATCCTCACATTGGTCTACACCCAGCATCTTCCCTATCCTCACATTGGTCTACACCCAGCATCTTCCCTATCCTCACATTGGTCTACATCCAGCATCTTCCCTATCCTCACATTGGTCTACATCCAGCATCTTCCCTATCCTCACATTGGTCACACTCCTCCCAGGAGCGGCACATGTGGGCAGAACCTCCACTGGCCTCACCTGTGTTCATCCATGTCCCAATCTGCACCAAGATGAGTGAAGAACTATCCTGACATTGGTCCACACCCAGCATCTTCCCTATCCTGACATTGGTCCACACCCAGCATCTTCCCTATTCTCACATTGGTCCACACCCAGCATCTTCCCTATCCTGACATTGGTCCACACCTAGTATCCTCCCTATCTTCACATTGGTCTACACCCAGCATCTTCCCTATCCTGACATTGGTCCACACCCAGCATCTTCCCTATCCTCACATTGGTCCACACCCAGCATCTTCCCTATCCTGACATTGGTCCACACCCAGCATCTTCCCTATCCTGACATTGGTCCACACCTAGTATCCTCCCTATCTTCACATTGGTCTACACCCAGCATCTTCCCTATCCTCACATTGGTCCACACCCAGCATCTTCCCTATCCTGACATTGGTCCACACCCAGTATCCTCACTATCTTCACATTGGTCTACACCCAGCATCTTCCCTATCCTGACATTGGTCCACACCCAGTATCCTCCCAATCCTCACATTGGTCTACACCCAGCATCTTCCCTATCCTGACATTGGTCTACACCCAGGATCTTCCCTATCCTGACATTGGTCCACACCCAGTACCCTCCCTATCTTCACATTGGTCTACGCCCAGGATCTTCCCTATCCTGACATTGGTCCACATCCAGTATCCTCCCTTTCTTCACATTGGTCTATACCCAGCATCTTCCCTATCCTGACATTGGTCCACACCCAGTATCCTCCCTTTCTTCACATTGGTCTATACCCAGCATCTTCCCCATCCTGACATTGGTCCACACCCAGTATCCTCCCGATCCTCACATTGGTCTACACCCAGCATCTTCCCTATCCTGACATTGGTCCACACCCAGTACCCTCCCTATCTTCACATTGATCTACACCAGCATCTTCCCTATCCTCACATTGGTCACACCCCTCCCAGGAGTGGAACATGTGGGCAGAACCTCCGCTGGCCTAACCTGCATTCATCCATGTCCCAATCTGCACCAAGATGAGTTAAGAACTATCCTGACATTCATCCACACCCAGCATCTTCCCTATCCTGACATTGGTCCACAGCCAGTATCCTCCCTAACCTCACATTGGTCTACACCCAGTATCTTCCCTATCCTGACATTGGTCCACAGCCAGTATCCTCCCTAACCTCACATTGGTCTACACCCAGCATCTTCCCTATCCTCACATTGGTCTACACCCAGCATCTTCCCTATCCTCACATTGGCCACACCCCTCCCAGGAGCGGCACATGTGGGCAGAACCTCCGCTGGCCTCACCTGTGTTCATCCATGTGCCAGTCTGCACCAAGATGAGTGAAGAACTGACAAGGAGGATTCTGGGTACACAGGCGCTGGCACTGGTATGCATCTGGTGCCATCATGTATCCAATGAGTGACCCGGAAAATGTGGTATTTGGGAGGAGGAGAGATGAGCAGTCCAAGGAACCTGAGGAGACACCAAGAATATGGAGGATAAGTGCCGAGGCTGGAGCCTGGGGTGTAAGAGATTAGGTGCCCTACAAATCAGCCCCCTGATGTCACCAAGTTCCATAGGTGTCCAGGTAAACAAACAACACCATACACACCTTTCTATTCTATAGGACTGCACAGTCATGAGTGGCAGCACAATACAAAGTGATTGGTGGGCCTGGAGTTAAAGCTGATGTTTAATCTGCTTATAGTTTGCCTTCCTTGGTCCACTCCCCACCTCCTTCCTCATCAACATGCCAATAACATTTTTAGAAAAGGCATTCAATAAAAGCAGAAAGGTTTTCTTTAAGGTTCTGGGTTTCTGTACTTCTCTATGCAGTGCAGGCAGATCATGGCTGGTGGGAGGGACCGACAGGGTGCTTTACATAGCTTCCTAAAAACATGGCAGTACCCCACCTCGGTACTCCTCTCTGATGGAAGCAGTGGGCTGGGTCTTGGGAGGAGTTATGTAAATGCCAATATGCCCTGATGGGTGGGTGTCGGGGGGGGGGGGAGTGGGTGTTCCTAGGCAGGCTGTATTTGCGTGCAGACCTTCCCTGCTGCCCTTCTGGGGGCTGTTAGTGGTTCTCTATGCCGGGATATGCTCTCGGGTTGTAGTTTCTACCCCATATAAGCAGCTTTCTTCTGGATTCTCCTGTGTTCTGTATCCATATTACAAGCCTGTCTAAGGTCTGCCTGCTGTGACCTGCTCCTATATTGTACCACTTCTGTAGTAGGACTTGCCCTTCCCTCTACCTGCACTTAACTCTGCCTGCCCTGGTCACCACATGTTTATGGACCACTCCTGCTGATTGGCTAGATAGTTTGTGTTGGTCATCGGTGGTCAGGATGGGTTGTGTTGGTCATCGGTGGTCAGGATGGGTTGTGTTGGTCATCGGTGGTCAGGATGGGTTGTGTTGGTCATCGGTGGTCAGGATGGGTTGTGTTGGTCATCGGTGGTCAGGATGGGTTGTCGGAGGCAGAAATACACCCACTATTGGAATTCCTCTGGTCTTCAGGGAGTCCCTGTCTACGCGTCCCTGTGTGTGTGATGTCCCCAAACTTATCTGCAGTTCAGGAGGGCTCTCTCATACCTCCTACGTCCAGACTGAAGCCCGATGTAACACTTGGTGCTGAATATACGTCAATGGGGTTCCCGGAGGAGGCTGCCTGCATGGTGCAGATGAAGCTGTGAAGAGAAAGAAATGGATGGACATGAAATGTGACAGATGAACATTTCTCAGTTAATGGGTGACGGAAGCTCTGCGTTCCTCCTCTGACCTCCTTGGCTTGGTGAGAACACAGATGATGTTCAATATAAAGCTGTCTGTGTTCTTGTAGTATTCCAAAGCGGCCATTCCTAACCAGGGAGAAGTCAGAGGTTGCTCAGGGCTTCTTGCTGTATGGCAGATTGACTTTCCATCTGATGGAGTCTACATAGTTCTGTTGCTTGGGGTTCAGCTATGGCAGATTGCCCTCCCATCTATTGGGGTCTGCATAGTTTCAGGGGCTGACACCACTTGGCAGAGCCAGCAGTATGCCTCCAATCATTTTTATGGCTACCTTTAAGAGTTGTATCCTACCAACTGACCACCATTGTAAGGAACATATTTCCCATTGAAACCCCAATCTATTGGTTTTAGTAAGCGTTCCCCGAGACCTGAAACAGGTTTAGAGGGTTCCTACCTAGAAGAAAATGGAGGGTTCACCTGTTTTCTGTCCCATCCCAGGAGAAGGAGAAGTGCGAACATTCTGGGTTCTCAGTGCAGGAGGAGCGACAACTCTCGGCGTCCACAGCGGATATCTGTTTGAGGACCACTCCGGAAAATGCCAGATTGGGATAGAGGAGAAAGGTGCAGTTCTGTATGTCTGGAGGGGATAACAGAGCCATCAGTCAATGCTAGAGATCTTCAAATTCATCATTCAGATACAGTATTCAGTGAGACAACCACCCCTCCCCCTCCATAGGAGTCATGGTAAAACCCTGAGTGAAGTCTGATTTGAAACCTTTTGAATGACTTGTAAGTCTGGAAAGGAGATCACAGATCTACAGAGCCAGGAGATAGCCCACCCTACCTGTATATATACCTGCACCAATGTAATCTATGGGTGGCATTCTGGCCCCCACTATTAGGGTTGTGTTCTTCCCACTGACCACCAATGTAGGAGGCATTTTCCCAGTTCACCCCAATGGATTTGTTTATTAAGGTTCCCTGAGACTTGAAAATGATTTGCGGGATGTTACATGCAGAGCTGGCCATGCAGTAGCCCATGCCGCAAAGCTTAGGGTTGGCAGCTGAAGGAAGGTGGAGAAGCAAAGAGAGGTTCTCATTGTAGATTGGCTTTAACAGACACAGGTGAGTATAAAATAAGTTTATGTTCATACAGGCTCTAGGTGTGTTTTAGAGTGGTCCTCTGGGAGGAGGGGGAGGGGTGGCACTCAGGAAATTCTGTGGACAGATTAATAGGCACCCACTTTTCTGCACGGTGTTATACTGCAGAGCGAATCCGGAGACGACGTCCTTCAGAGGAGTCACTGTGGTGGGAATATTGGCGGCAGCGTTCTTCAAGCGGCAAATGCTTCTGAAAATAGAAAATTGAGAGCCCGTGTCTGAGACCGCACAGCAATATATTTCGTCCGGTGGAGCACTGGAGCTGCATGCTGGTATGGCCCATTTATAGGAATGACGGGAGGAGTCTACACTGAAAACAGTGGTCTTTGGCCACCACAGACAGTCTCCTACCATCAGATGACCAATCCTATTGTACCCCACAGACCTCCCTACGAGGCATATATGGTGCATTGTATAAAGGAATGATGAGACCAGCCTGTGTTACTACAGAGAGAAGTCTACACTGAGGACAATCGTCTTCTTATGGTAGGAGTTGGTTTTGGTGGCCAAAGACCATTGTCCTCAGTGTAGAATCTTCAATGAAACAAGAAAAGTCGCTCCAGGTGAGTGAGTCTCTGGTTCATCCCCACACACTCTAGTCAGATGCTAACCCATCTCACATGCCGTGTAACAAGGAAATGATTCTGGACGGCGGCACTTCCAAAAATCCTTTTATTGAAGCTTCATATGACAAGTGGTGGACAGATGGAGCAGGGGACAAAGAGGTAGACGGGTTTCACACAAAAGTTCACGATTAGCCATTACCTATTGGAACTGGTCACCACAATCCCCTATATACTGCTCTAAGGTGTCACCATTAGGTGACAGGTGAACCAACCAATTAAAATGAGTACTCAGCTGGTTTTACAAAGAAAACCCGGCTAGGATACACGGAACTTACACTCAAATCTGATATAAAGCGTTCCGTCCAAATCCACCGCCAGAGAAAATCTGATCCACCGATTGGACTCGGACCAAACTTGACACATCAGTCACAATCATTGTATAGTTACAGCAACACACACAAAATAATATATATGTATACACACACAATGATAGAGAACATGTATATATATGTATACACACAATGATAGAGGTATGCCCTCACAGGACATGGGTGACACCGGGGACAGTGTATGCCCTCACAGGACATGGGTGACACCGGGGACAGTGTATGCCCTCACAGGACATGGGTGACACCGGGGACAGTGTATGCCCTCACAGGACATGGGTGACACCGGGGACAGTGTATGCCCTCACAGGACATGGGTGACACCAGGGACTGTGTATGCCCTCACAGGACATGAGGGACACCAGTGACACTGTATGCCCTCACAGGACATGAGGGACACCAGGGACAGTGTATGCCCTCACAGGACATGGGTAACACCGGAGACAGTGTATACCTTCACAGGACATGGGTGACACCAGGGGCAGTGTATGCCCTCAGAGGACATGGGTGACACCGGGGACACTGTATGCCCTCACAGGACATGGGTGACACCAGGGGCAGCGTATGCCCTCAGAGGACATGGGTGACACCGGGGACACTGTATGCCCTCACAGGACATGGGTGACACCAGGGGCAGCGTATGCCCTCAGAGGACATGGGTGACACTGGGGACACTGTATGCCCTCACAGGACATGGGTGACACCGGGGACAGTGTATGCCCTCAGAGGACATGGGTGACACCGGGGACACTGTATGCCCTCAGAGGACATGGGTGACACCGGGGACAGTGTATGCCCTCAGAGGAGAGGACATGGGTGACACCGGGGATACTGTATGCCCTCACAGGACATGGGTGACACCCAGGGGCGGACTGACCATTGAGCCACTCGGGCACTGCCCGAGGGCCCTGGGCCACTAGGGGGACCCATCAGGCTTGCCAGCCTCAGTAAAACCAGGGACAGCATGTATAAATCTGTGTTTTTTTACATCTGTCTGTGTATACTGTGTGTACATGTATGTGCATACTGTGTGATTGTATACTGTGTGTGTGTATACTGTGTGGCCCCATAATCTCTGATTGCCTGGGGGCCCCATAATCTCCTATTGCCCGGGGGCCCCATGAGTTATCAGTCCGCCCCTGGTGACACCGGGTACAATGTATGCCCTCACAGGACATGGTTGACACCGGGGACACTATGCCCTCAGAGGACATGGGTGACACCGGGTACATTGTATGCCCTCACAGGACATGGGTGACACCGGGTACATTGTATGCCCTCACAGGACATGGGTGACACCGGGGACAGTGTATGCCCTCATAGGACATGGGTGACACGGTGCTGGTAGGTGACTTACATGCCATGGGCCATGCTGGAATCTCCAGGGAGGACCGTGAAGAACTGGCACAGGGCGTCGCTGGTACACATCTGCTGACATTGCTCCACATTCTCCACCTCCGTGTCCAACACAGTGATGCCCTCATACTCCACATCCTGAGACAGGAGGTCGGCACAGCCAAGGAATCCTGAAAAATAAGAGGTCCATCTACAATTCTGCCACAGTCTGTTAGAGTGCCCCGTATTTATGGCTTACATAATCACACTCTTTTTACAGAGTACCCCCCCTAATGCAGACCTAACCTGCCACCAACATGGGCAATTCTAATGAAGCCGATGAAAACAAGGTACAGGAGCAAACCTTACCTTCATATCTTTAGCTCCATCAGTGCATTCAAAGATATGGGCAGCTGAAGTTATATGTAAATCTTGCTCTACTGCCTTCCACCTCCTCAATCTATTATCTCCTTAATGTGACCAGTATGGAGTCTTGGGAGGAGAAAGGACAGAGCCAATCTCAACATAGTGCCCACCAACCCAGCCTACCTATTATCTCCTTCATGTGACCAGTATGGAGTATTGGGAGGAGGAAGTACAGAGCCAATCTCAACATAGTGCCCACCAACCCAGCCTATCTATTATCTCCTTCATGTGACCAGTATGGAGTCTTGGGAGGAGGAAGGACAGAGACAATCTCAGCATAGTGCCCACCTCCCCAGCCTACATATTATCTCCTTCATGTGACCAGTATGGAGTCTTTGGAGGAGGAGGGACAGAGCCAATGTCAACATAGTGCCCCCCTCCCCAGTCTACCTATTATCTCCTTCATGTGACCAGTATGGAGTCTTGGGAGGAGGAAGGACGGAGCCAATCTCAACATAGTGCCCACCTCCCAGCCTACCTATTATCTCCTTCATGTGACCTGTATGGAGTCTTGGGAGGAGGCAGGGTGGAGCCAATCACAACATAGTGCCCATCTTCCAGCCTACCTATTATCTCCTTCATGTGACCAGTACGGAGTCTTGGGAGGAGGAAAGGTGGAGCCAATCACAACATAGTGCCCACCTCCCCAGCCTACCTATTATCTCCTTCATGTGACAGTATGGAGTCTTGGGAGGAGGAAGGACAGACCCAATCTCAACATAGTGCCCACCAACCCAGCCTACCTATTATCTCCTTCATGTGACCAGTATGAAGTCTTGAGAGAAGGAAGGACTGAGCTAATCTCAACATAGTGCTCATCTCTCAGCCTACCTATTATCTCCTTCATGTGACCAGTATAGAGTCTTGGGAGGAGGAAGGACAGAGACAATCTCAGCATAGTGCTCTCCTCCCAGCTTGCCTATTATCTCCTTCATGTGACCAGTATGGAGTCTTCGGAGGAGGAAAGGTGGAGCCAATCACAACATAGTGCCCACCTCCCCAGCCTACCTATTATCTCCTTCATGTGACCAGTATGGAGTCTTGGGAGGAGGAAGGACAGAGCCAATCTCAACATAGTGCCCACCAACCCAGCCTACCTATTATCCCCTTCATGTGACCAGTATGGAGTCTTGGGAGGAGGTAGGGTGGAACCAATCACAACATAGTGCCCACCTCCCAGCCTACCTATTATCTCCTTCATGTGACCAGTATGGAGTCTTGGGAGGAGGAAAGACAGAGACAATCTCAGCATAGTGCCCACCTCCCCAGCCTACATATTATCTCCTTCATGTGACCAGTGTGGAGTCTTTGGAGGAGGAGGGACAGAGCCAATGTCAACATAGTGCCCACCTCCCCAGTCTACCTATTATTTCCTTCATGTGACCAGTATGGAGTCTTGGGAGGAGGAAAGGTGGAGCCAATTACAACATAGTGCCCACCTCCCCAGCCTACCTATTATCTCCTTCATGTGACCAGTATGGAGTCTTGGGAGGAGGAAAGGTGGAGCCAATCACAACATAGTGCCCACCTCCCCAGCCTACCTATTATCTCCTTCATGTGACCAGTACGGAGTCTTGGGAGGAGGAAGGGTGGAGCCAATCACAACATAGTGCCCACCAACCCAGACTACCTATTATCTCCTTCATGTGACCAGTATGGATTCTTGGGAGGAGCAAGGGTGGAACCAATCACAACATAGTGCCCACCTCCCCAGCCTACCTATTATCTCCTTCATATGACCAGTATGGAGTCTTGGGAGAAGGAAGGACAGAGCCAATCTCAACATAGTGCCCACCAACCCAGCCTACCTATTATCTCCTTCATGTGACCAGTATGGAGTCTTGGGAGAAGGAAAGGTGGAGCCAATCACAACATAGTGCCCACCTCCCCAGCCTACCTATTATCTCCTTCATTTGACCATTACGGAGTCTTAGGAGGAGGTGGGACAGAGCCAATCACAACATAGTGCCCACCAACCCAGCCTACCTATTATCTCCTTCATGCAACCAGTATGGAGTCTTGGGAGGAGGAAGGATGGAGCCAATCTCAACATAGTGTCCCCTCCCAGCCTACCTATTATCTCCTTCATGTGACCAGCATGGAGTCTTGGGAGGAGGAAGGACAGAGCCAATCTCAACATAGTACCCACCTCCCAGCCTACCTATTATCTCCTTAATGTGACCAGTATGGATTCTTGGGAGGAGCAAGGGTGGAACCAATCACAACATAGTGCCCACCTCCCCAGCCTACCTATTATCTCCTTCATGTGAGCAGTATGGAGTCTTGGGAGGAGGAAGGACAGAGCCAATCTCAACATAGCGCCCACCAACCCAGCCTACCTATTATCTTCTTCATGTGACCAGTATGGAGTCTTGGGAGAAGGAAAGGTGGAGCCAATCACAACATAGTGCCCACCTCCCCAGCCTACCTATTATCTCCTTCATGTGACCAGTACGGAGTCTTGGGAGGAGGAGGGACAGAGCCAATCACAACATAGTGCCCACCAACCCAGCCTACCTATTATCTCCTTCATGTGACCAGTACAGAGTCTTGTGAGGAGGAAGGACGGAGCCAATCTCAACATAGTGCCCACCAACCCAGCCTACCTATTATCTCCTTCATGCGACCAGCATGGTGTCTTGGGAGGAGGAAGGGTGGAGCTAATCTCAACATAACGGAGATTTACATATAACCTCATCGGCCTGTATTACGGTATATTGGTTGGGTTAGGAGTCATTTTTATGAAGACTCTTCTCATTCATGTTCTCTTTGTGTGCTTCATTACACGTGGACAGGTTTGTGACAGGTTCACTTTAAATGCTGTGTGTATGGTATGTGGTTCCCGTTGGTTCTATTCCAATGTCTCTGACCACTGACTGATATTACGGAGATGACACTCTCCAGGAGAACACAAATTCTCATACCTTCCATATCCTCATCTGTACGGAACTTTATGGAACGTTCTAATATGTCTTCTCAATGTACATTTTCCTTTTATCTTTCTGATCTCCATTCACAGAGCCCCTCGTTCTACATCACCCTCCCCACCATTGGCCCTCTCAGTCTGTCTGGTTCGGGTGTCCCCTGGACATTTCTCTATTACCTGGTTCTGTCGCTTGCTTTCCGAAGCCGGAGAAGGCATTATGGATGGATGTGACGTTCTCTGGGAGCCCCGACTCCGTACGTAGCAGATTACAGACACACCTACCAGAAAATGAACGCCAAGTCAGATACCTATAAAACTTTACACCTAATATCAGATCCGTATAGAACTCTACACCTAATATCAGATCTGTATAGAACTCTACACCTAATATCAGATCTGTATAGAACTCTACACCTAATATTAGATCTGTATAAAACTCTACACCGAATATCAGATCCATATAGAACTCTACACCTAATATCAGATCTGTATAGAACTCTACACCTAATATTAGATCTGTATAAACTCTACACCGAATATCAGATCCGTATAGAACTCTACACCTAATATCAGATCTGTATAGAACTCTACACCTAATATTAGATCTGTATAAACTCTACACCGAATATCAGATCTGTATAGAACTCTACACCTAATATCAGATCCGTATAGAACTCTACACCTAATATCAGATCCGTATAGAACTCTACACCTAAAATCAGATCTGTATAAAACTCCACACCTAATATCAGATCTGTATAGAACTCTACACCTAATATCAGATCCATATAGAACTCTACACCTAATATCAGATCCGTATAGAACTCTACACCTAAAATCAGATCTGTATAAAACTCTACACCTAATATCAGATCCATATAGAACTCTACACCTAATATCAGATCTGTATAGAACTCTACACCTAATATCAGATCCGTATAGAACTCTACACCTAATATCAGATCTGTATAAAACTCTACACCTAATATCAGATCCGTATAGAACTCTACACCTAATATCAGATCCGTATAGAACTCTACACCTAATATCAGATCCGTATAGAACTCTACACCTAATATCAGATCCTTCTAGAACTCTACACCTAATATCAGATCCGTATAGAACTCTACACCTAATATCAGATTCGTATAGAACTCTACACCTAATATCAGATCCGTATAGAACTCTACACCTAATATCAGATCCTTATAGAACTCTACACCTAATATCAGATCCGTATAGAACTCTACACCTAATATCAGATCCTTATAGAACTCTACACCTAATATCAGATCTGTATAGAACTCTACACCTAATATCAGATCTGTATAGAACTCTACACCTAATATCAGATCTGTATAGAACGCTATACCTTATATCAGATCCATATAGAACTCTACACCTAATATCAGATCTGTATAGAACGCTACACCTAATATCAGATCCATATAGAACTCTACACCTAATATCAGATCTGTATAGAACGCTACACCTAATATCAGATCTGTATAGAACTCTACACCTAATATCAGATCCATATAGAACTCTACACCTAATATCAGATCTGTATAGAACTCTACACCTAATATCAGATCCATATAGAACTCTACACCTAATATCAGATCTGTATAGAATTCTACACCTAATATCAGATCTTTATAGAACTCTACACCTAATATGAGATCTGTATAGAACTCTACACCTAATATCAGATCAGTATAGAACTCTACACCTAATATCAGATCCTTATAGAACTCTACATCTAATTTCAGATCCTTATAGAACTCTACACCTAATATCAGATCTGTATAGAACTCTACACCTAATATCAGATCTGTATAGAACTCTACACCTAAGATCAGATTCGTATAGAACTCCACACCTAATATCAGATCCTTATAGAACTCTACACCTAATATCAGATCTGTTTAGTACTCTATACCTAATATCAGATCTGTATAGAACTCTACACCTAATATCAGATCTGTATAGAATTCTACACCTAATATCAGATCCGCATAGAACTCTACACCTAATATCAGATCAGTATAGAACTCTACACCTAATATCAGATCTGTATAGAATTCTACACCTAATATCAGATCTTTATAGAACTCTACACCTAATAACAGATCCTTATAGAACTCTACACCTAATATCAGATCCTTATAGAACTCTACACCTGATATCAGATCTGTATAGAGCTCTACACCTAATATCAGATCTTTATAAAACTCTACACCTAATATCAGATCCTTATAGAAGTCCACACCTAATATCAGATCTGTATATAACTCTACACCTAATATCAGATCTGTATAGAACTCTACACCTAATATCAGATCTGTATAGAACTCTACACCTAATATCAGATCCATATAGAACTCTACACCTAATATCAGATATGTATAGAACTCTACATCTAATATCAGATCCTTATAGAACTCTACACCTAATATTAGATCCATATAGAACTCTACACCTAATATCAGATCTTTATAGAACTCTACACCTAATATCAGATCTGTATAGAACTCTACACCTAATATGAGATCCGTATAGAACTCTACACCTAATATCAGATCCTTATAGAACTCTACACCTAATATCAGATCCTTATAGAACTCTACACCTATATACACAGAGAGATACAAAGGCATCTGGTAACCTTTACATGATGGTCCAATGGAAGAAGATGTAGAAGAGGTCTAAACACCAGAAGGATGAGAAGATACAGAAAGTTTGTGTCCTCTGGGTGATGAAACGGACGGGGATGGAATGGAAGGAGGATAGAGTTCATGAAGCCAGAGCACTGGGACAGTGAGCCGTGAAAGCCATTCCATTGGGGAATGACCCCGTCGCCATTATTCTCCAGCTGTTATCAATGAAGCAATACAAACACTCTCTACCTATAAATGTACTTTCAGCGGAAAAAGCTTGTATTCAACTTCACCACCAACAAACCCCCCCCCACCTGTAACCCTTACCCCAACCCTAATTCTAAGCCTAACCCCAACCCAAACCCTAATTCTAAGCCTAACCCCAACCCCAACCCCAACCCTAATTCTAAGCCTAACCCCAACCCCAACCCTAATTCTAAGCCTAACCCCAACCCTAATTCTAAGCCTCAAGGCTAAACAAAGCAAACCATAATTATGGAGGATCTTATCACGGCTTCAAGCCAAAAAGAACAATTCAATAAAACTCTCTCCCTGGCACAGACCATCACCCACCAACACAACTCTCCCCCAGTACAGATCTCCCCCTCTTTACCACTACACTTCCCCCAGCCCAGACCACCCCCCAATACAACTACCGCAGTACAGATCTCACCACTACAGCTCCCCCCATCACATACCATCTTCCCACCAATACACCTCCCCCAGTACAGATCTCCCCCCTCACCACTACAGCTCCCCCCAGCACAGACCATCACCCCACCAACACAAATCCGCCCAGTACATATCTCCCCCTCTTTACCGCTACACCTCCCCCAGCCCAGATCAAACCCCCATACAGCTCCCCCAGTACAGATCTCACCACTACAGATCCCCCCATCACAGACCATCCCCCCACCAATACACCTCCCCCAGTACAGATCTCCCCCCTCACCACTACACCTCCCCCCAGCACAGACCATCCCCCCATAAAATACAACTCCCCCAGTGCAGATCTCCCCCTCTTTACCACTACAGCTCCCCCCAGCACAGACCATCCACCCACCAATACAACTCCCCCCAGTACAGATCTCCCCCTCCTCACCACTACACCTCCCTGCAGTACAGACCCCCCCCCCCCACACCAATACAACTCCCCCAGTACAGATCACCCCCCATACAACTCCCCCAGTACAGATCTCCCCCCTCACCACTACATCTCCCTCCCTCATGATGTTGATGAGGTCAGGTTTGGAGGTATGGAGAAGGTCAGGTTTAGTAAGGTAAAGCGAGTTCCCACTGAATGGATGAGAGGAAGAGAATGAGGTTTGAGGTGGATATTGAAGAGAAAGACAACCTGGAAGGAGGGAAGGAGACGCTTTTCCTATATAATCCAGAAAATCTTACCAGAGGTTTTCATGGAGGTAGTAGGTAAAGAACTGGCAAAGAGGATTCTGGGTACATTGCTCCTGACACTTGATCACATCGAAGGACCTCTCCTGTGCGATGATGGTCCCGGAGAAGGACGTGTCAGGGAAAATCAGATCTGCACAGCCATTCAAACCTGAAGACGGAAGTTTCCAGAATTATTTCTACTCCATGGGGAAGAATTATTATACAGGAATAAAAATGTCAGGTTTATCAGAAGACTGGATTATACTTTCCAAGAGGTTTACCCCAATCACATCCCCCATAACCACCAATCACATCCCCCATAACCACCAATCATATCCCCCATAACCACCAATCACATCCCCCATAACCACCAATCACATCCCCCATAACCACCAATCACATCCCCCATAACCACCAATCACATCCCCCATAACCACCAATCATATCCCCCATAACCACCAATCATATCCCCCATAACCACCAATCACATCCCCATAACCACCAATCACATCCCCCATAACCACCAATCATATCCCCCATAACCACCAATCACATCCCCCATAACCACCAATCACATCCCCCATAACCACCAATCATATCCCCCATAACCACCAATCACATCCCCCATAATCATATCCCCCATAACCACCAATCACATCCCCCATAACCACCAATCATATCCCCCATAACCACCAATCACATCCCCCATAACCACCAATCACATCTCCCATAACCACCAATCACATCCCCCATAATCATATCCCCCATAACCACCAATCACATCCCCCATAACCACCAATCATATCCCCCATAACCACCAATCACATCCCCCATAACCACCAATCACATCTCCCATAACCACCAATCACATCCCCCATAATCATATCCCCCATAACCACCAATCACATCCCCCATAACCACCAATCACATCCCCCATAACCACCAATCATATCCCCCATAACCACCAATCATATCCCCCATAACCACCAATCACATCCCCCATAACCACCAATCACATCCCCCATAACCACCAATCATATCTCCCATAACCACCAATCATATCCCCCATAACCACCAATCACATCCCCCCATAACCACCAATCACATCCCCCATAATCACCAATCATATCCCCCATAACCACCAATCACATCTCCCATAACCACCAATTATATGCCCCCATAACCACCAATCACATCCCCCATAACCACCAATCATATCCCCCATAACCACCAATCACATCCCCCATAACCACCATTCATATCCCCCATAACCACCAATCACATTCCCCATAACCACCATCACATCCCCCATAACCACCAATTATATCCCCCATAACCACCAATCACATCCCCCATAACCACCAATCACATCTCCCATAACCACCAATCATATCCCCCATAACCACCAATCACATCCCCATAACCACCAATCATATCCCCCATAACCACCAATCACATCCCCCATAACCACCAATCATATCCCCCATAACCACCAATCACATCTCCCATAACCACCAATCATATCCCCCATAACCACCAATCACATCCCCCATAACCACCAATCACATCTCCCATAACCACCAATCACATCCCCCATAATCATATCCCCCATAACCACCAATCACATCCCCCATAACCACCAATCATATCCCCCATAACCACCAATCACATCCCCCATAACCACCAATCATATCCCCCATAACCACCAATCACATCCCCCATAACCACCAATCACATCTCCCATAACCACCAATCACATCCCCCATAATCATATCCCCCATAACCACCAATCACATCCCCCATAACCACCAATCACATCTCCCATAACCACCAATCACATCCCCCATAATCATATCCCCATAACCACCAATCACATCCCCCATAACCACCAATCATATCCCCCATAACCACCAATCACATCCCCCATAACCACCAATCACATCCCCCATAACCACCAATCACATCCCCCATAACCACCAATCACATCTCCCATAACCACCAATCACATCCCCCATAACCACCAATCACATCCCCCATAACCACCAATCACATCCCCCATAACCACCAATCACATCCCCCATAACCACCAATCATATCCCCCATAACCACCAATCATATCCCCCATAACCACCAATCACATCCCCCATAACCACCAATCACATCCCCCATAACCACCAATCATATCCCCCATAACCACCAATCACATCCCCCATAACCACCAATCACATCCCCCATAACCACCAATCATATCCCCCATAACCACCAATCACATCCCCCATAATCATATCCCCCATAACCACCAATCACATCCCCCATAACCACCAATCATATCCCCCATAACCACCAATCACATCCCCCATAACCACCAATCACATCTCCCATAACCACCAATCACATCCCCCATAATCATATCCCCCATAACCACCAATCACATCCCCCATAACCACCAATCACATCCCCATAACCACCAATCATATCCCCCATAACCACCAATCACATCTCCCATAACCACCAATCATATCCCCCATAACCACCAATCACATCCCCCATAACCACCAATCACATCCCCCATAATCACCAATCATATCCCCCATAACCACCAATCACATCTCCCATAACCACCAATTATATCCCCCATAACCACCAATCACATCCCCCATAACCACCAATCATATCCCCCATAAACCACCAATCACATCCCCCATAACCACCATTCATATCCCCCATAACCACCAATCACATTCCCCATAACCACCAATCACATCCCCCATAACCACCAATTATATCCCCCATAACCACCAATCACATCCCCCATAACCACCAATCACATCTCCCATAACCACCAATCATATCCCCCATAACCACCAATCACATCCCCCATAACCACCAATCATATCCCCCATAACCACCAATCACATCCCCCATAACCACCAATCATATCCCCCATAACCAGCAATCACATCTCCCATAACCACCAATCACATCTCCCATAACCACCAATCACATCCCCCATAATCATATCCCCCATAACCACCAATCACATCCCCCATAACCACCAATCACATCCCCCGTAACCATCAATCACATCCCCCATAACCACCAATCATATCCCCCATAACCACCAATCACATCCCCCATAACCACCAATCACATCCCCATAATCACCAATCATATCCCCCATAACCACCAATCACATCTCCCATAACCACCAATTATATCCCCCATAACCACCAATCACATCCCCCATAACCACCAATCATATCCCCCATAACCACCAATCACATCCCCCATAACCACCAATCACATCCCCATAACCACCAATCACATCTCCCATAACCACCAATCACATCCCCCATAACCACCAATTATATCCCCCATAACCACCAATCACATCCCCCATAACCACCAATCACATCTCCCATAACCACCAATCATATCCCCCATAACCACCAATCACATCCCCCATAACCACCAATCATATCTCCCATAACCACCAATCATATCCCCATAACCACCAATCACATCCCCCATAATCATATCCCCCCATAACCACCAATCATATCCCCATAACCACCAATCACATCCCCCATAACCACCAATCACATCTCCCATAACCACCAATCACATCCCCCATAACCACCAATTATATCCCCCATAACCACCAATCACATCCCCCATAACCACCAATCACATCTCCATAACCACCAATCACATCCCCCATAATCATATCCCCCATAACCACCAATCACATCCCCCATAACCACCAATCACATCTCCCATAACCACCAATCACATCCCCCATAATCATATCCCCCATAACCACCAATCACATCCCCCATAACCACCAATCATATCCCCAATAACTACCAATCACATCCCCCAAAATCACATCCCCCATAATCATATCCCCCATAACCACCAATCACATCTCCCATAACCACCAATCATATCCCCCATAATCACCAATCATATCCCCCATAACCACCAATCATATCCCCCATAACCACCAATCATATCCCCCATAACCACCAATCATATCCCCCATAACCACCAATCACATCCCCCATAACCACCAATCATATCCCCCATAACCACCAATTACATCTCCCATAACCACCAATCATATCCCCCATAACCACCAATCACATCCCCCATAACCACCAATCACATCCCCCATAACCACCAATCACATCCCCCATAACCACCAATCACATCCCCCATAACCACCAATCATATCCCCCATAACCACCAATCACATCCCCCATAACCACCAATCACATCCCCCATAACCACCAATCACATCCCCCATAACCACCAATTATATCCCCCATAACCACCAATCACATCCCCCATAACCACCAATCACATCCCCCATAACCACCAATCATATCCCCATAACCACCAATCACATCCCCAATAACCACCAATTATATCCCCCATAACCATCAATCACAACCCCCATAACCACCAATCATATCCCCCATAACTACCAATCATATCCCCCATAACCACCAATTATATCCCCCATAACCACCAATCATATCCCCCATAACCACCAATCATATCCCCCATAACCACCAATCATATCCCCCATAACTACCAATCACATCCCCCATAACCACCAATCATATCCCCCATAACTACCAATCACATCCCCCATAACCACCAATCACATCCCCCATAACTACCAATCACATCCCCAATAACCACCAATCATATCCCCAATAACTACCAATCATATCCCCCATAACCACCAATCACATCCCCCATAACCACCAATCACATCCCCCATAACCACCAATCATATCCCCCATAACCACCAATCACATCTCCCATAACCACCAATCACATCCCCCATAACCACCAATCACATCCCCCATAACCACCAATCACATCCCCCATAACCACCAATCATATCCCCCATAACCACCAATCACATCCCCCATAACTACCAATCACATCCCCCATAACCACCAATCACATCCCCCATAACCACCAATCACATCCCCCATAACCACCAATCACATCTCCCATAACCACCAATCACATCTCCCATAATCATATCCCCCATAACCACCAATCACATCCCCCATAACCACCAATCATATCCCCAATAACTACCAATCACATCCCCCATAACCACCAATCACATGCCCCATAACCACCAATCATATCCCCCATAACCACCAATCACATCTCCCATAACCACCAATCACATCCCCCATAACCACCAATCACATCCCCCATAACCACCAATCACATCCCCCATAACCACCAATCATATCCCCCATAACCACCAATCACATCCCCCATAACTACCAATCACATCCCCCATAACCACCAATCACATCCCCCATAACCACCAATCACATCCCCCATAACCACCAATCACATCCCCCATAACCACCAATCACATCCCCCATAACCACCAATTATATCCCCCATAACCACCAATCACATCCCCCATAACCACCAATCATATCCCCCATAACCACCAATCACAACTCCCATAACCACCAATCATATCCCCCATAACCACCAATCACATCCCCCATAACCACCAATTATATCCCCCATAACCACCAATCACATCCCCCATAACCACCAATCATATCCCCATAACCACCAATCATATCCCCCATAACCACCAATCATATCCCCCCATAACCACCAATCACATCCCCCATAACCACCAATCATATCCCCCATAACCACCAATCATATCCCCCATAACCACCAATCACATCCCCCATAACCACCAATCATATCCCCCATAACCACCAATCATATCCCCATAACCACCAATCATATCCCCCATAACCACCAATCACATCTCCCATAACCACCAATTATATCCCCCATAACCACCAATCACAACCCCCATAACCACCAATCATATCCCCCATAACTACCAATCATATCCCCCATAACCACCAATTATATCCCCCATAACCACCAATCATATCCCCCATAACCACCAATCATATCCCCATAACCACCAATCATATCCCCCATAACTACCAATCACATCCCCCATAACTACCAATCACATCCCCCATAACCACCAATCATATCCCCCATAACTACCAATCATATCCCCCATAACTACCAATCATATCCCCCATAACTACCAATCACATCCCCCATAACTACCAATCATATCCCCCATAACTACCAATCATATCCCCCATAACCACCAATCATATCCCCCATAACCACCAATCATATCCCCCATAACCACCAATCACAACCCCCATAACTACCAATCATATCCCCCATAACTACCAATCATATCCCCCATAACCACCAATCATATCCCCCATAACCACCAATCATATCCCCCATAGCCACCAATCAAATCCCCCATAACCACCAATCACAACCCCCATAACTACCAATCACATCCCCCATAACTACCAATCATATCCCCAATAACTGCCAATCACATCCCCCATAACTACCAATCACATCCCCAATAACCACCAATCATATCCCCCATAACTACCAATCACATCTACATAACCACCAATCACATCCCCCATAACTACCAATTACATGTCCAATGACTACCAATCATATCCCCATTACCACCAATCACAACCCCCATAACTACCAATCATATCCCCCATAACCACCAATCATATCCCCCATAACTACCAATCACATCCCCCATAACCACCAATCACATCCCCCATAACTACCAATTACATGTCCTATGACTACCAATCATATCCCCATTACCACCAATCACAACCCCCATAACTACCAATCATATCCCCCATAACCACCAATCACATCCCCCATAACTACCAAACATATCCCCCAGAACTACCAATAATATCCCCCATAACTACCAATTACATGTCCTATAACTACCAATCACATCCCCCATAACCACCAATCACAACCCCCATAACCACCAATCATATCCCCCATAACCACCAATCACATCCCCCATAACCACCAATCATATCCCCCAGAACTACCAATCATATCCCCCATAACCACCAATCACATCCCCCATAACCACCAACATCTCCCATAACCACCAATCACATCCCCATAACCACCAATCATATCCCCCATAACCACCAATCACATCCCCCATAATCATATCCCCATAACCACCAATCATATCCCCCATAACCACCAATCATATCCCCATAACCACCAATCACATCCCCCATAACCACCAATCATATCCCCCATAACCACCAATCACATCCCCCATAACCACCAATCATATCCCCAGAACCACCAATCATATCCCCATAACCACCAATCACATCCCCATAACACCAATCATATCCCCCAGAACTACCAATCATATCCCCCATAACCACCAATCACATCCCCATAACCACCAATCACATCTCCATAACCACCAATCACATCCCCCATAACCACCAATCACATCCCCCATAATCATATCCCCCAATAACCACCAATCATATCCCCCATAACCACCAATCATATCCCCCATAACCACCAATCACATCCCCATAACCACCAATCATATCCCCCATAACCACCAATCACATCCCCATAACCACCAATCATATCCCCCAGAACCACCAATCATATCCCCATAACCACCAATCATATCCCCCATAACCACCAATCATATCCCCCATAACCACCAATCACATCCCCATAATCATATCCCCCATAACCACCAATCACATCCACATAACCACCAATCACATCCCCCATAACTACCAATTACATGTCCAATGACTACCAATCATATCCCCATTACCACCAATCACAACCCCCATAACTACCAATCATATCCCCCATAACACCCAATCATATCCCCCATAACTACCAATCACATCCCCCATAACCACCAATCACATCCCCCATAACTACCAATTACATGTCCTATGACTACCAATCAGTCCCCATTACCACCAATCACAACCCCCATAACTACCATCATATCCCCATAACCACCAATATATTCCCAATAACCACCAATCACATCCCCCATAACTACCAATCACATCCCCCATAACCACCAATCACATCCCCCATAACTACCAATCATATCCCCCAGAACTACCAATATATCCCCATAACTACCAATTACATGTCCTATAACATACAATCACATCCCCCATAACCACCAATCATATCCCCCATAACCACCAATCACATCCCCCATAACCACCAATCATATCCCCCAGAACTACCAATCATATCCCCCATAACCACCAATCACATCCCCCATAACCACCAATCACATCCCCCATAACTACCAATCATATCCACCATAACCACCAATCATATCCCCCATAACCACCAATCACATCCCCCATAACCACCAATCATATCCCCCATAACCACCAATCACATCCCCCATAACTACCAATCACATCTCCCATAACCACCAATCATATCCCCCATAACTACCAATCACATGTCCATAACTACCAATTGCAGGCCCTATAACTACCAATCACATCCCCCATAACTACCAATCACATCCCCCATAACCACCAATCATACCCCCCATAACCACCAATCATATCCCCCATAACTACCAATGACATCCCCCATAACTAACAATCAACTCCAGAGATTAAACGATAATTCTCCCGCTCTACAAGACTCTGGTCCGGCCGCACCTGGAGTATGCTGTCCAGTTCTGGGCACCAGTCCTCAGGAGGGATGTACTGGAATGGAGCGAGTACAAAGAAGGGCAACAAAGCTAATAAAGGGTCTGGAGGATCTTAGTTATGAGAAAGTTGTGAGCTCTGAACTTATTCTCTCTGGAGAAGAGGCGCTTGAGAGGGGATATAGTTACATAGTTAGTAAGGTTGAATAAAGACATCAGTCCATCCAGTTTAACCTGAGCGAGTGTGCGTGTCTACAATTATCCCTATCCCTGTACATTGCATCTCAAGATGCATCTTAATCTCATCTTATGATGCTCATCTATTATATTATTATTTTATTTAGGATACCCATATAGCGCCATCAATTTACACATACATTGCATACTCACATTGGTCCCTACCCTGGAGGAGCCCAAAATCCAAGGTCCCCAACCCACATTCTACACTAGGGCCAATTTTGACAGAAGCCAATTAACCTACCAGCAGAGATAGCCCCTATTACAATGGTGGTCAGTAGATAGCCCTCATTACAGTGGTGGTCAGTAGATAGCCCTCATTACAGTGGTGGTCAGTAGATAGCCCTCATTACAATGGTGGTCAGTAGATAGCCCTCATTACAGTGGTGGTCAGTAGATAGCCCTCATTACAATGGTGGTCAGTAGATAGCCCTCATTACAGTGGTGGTCAGTAGATAGCCCTCATTACAGTGGTGGTCAGTAGATAGCCTCATTACAGTGGTGGTCAGTAGATAGCCCGTATTACAATGGTGGTCATTAGGTAGCCAATATTACAGTGGTGGTTAGTCAATAGCCCCAAATTCCAATGGTGGTCAGTAGGTAGCCCCTATTACAATGGGGGGACAGTAGGTAGCCCCTAGGAAAGACAACCAGCCCTGATGCTGGTTGAAATCCATATACAGGGGGTGCCCAGCTGTTGGGAATGAGAATGGTGGTCTACCTTGACAGACATCTACTGACATTAGATGGTCCTGTACGTAGCTGGAAGTAGATTTGTGGTATATCACGCTCACACGTTGTTTATACCTGAAACTCTTCCTGAACTCTAACACAGTACAATGTGCAGAAATTTGTGACTCACACTCAGTGCCGGTGCAGCAATCCCTCTGGCTGAACCCGACTGCGCTCCATCTGTGAGAGTGATATTGGGGGGTGACGGGAGAGACGTGGAGTACTGAAGATAGCAGCGCTGCCTGTGGGGAGAAAGAATGAATGGAAGAGGTCACCAGCCATCTACCCCCCAGACCCACCTCCCACACTGTACACCTTCTGACCTCAGACATCCTTCACAGAAACCCCATAGAGGGTGCATCCATGCTACCCCTCTATCCACACTGTACACCTCCCAACTCCAGCCATCCTTCACATAAACCCTACAGAGGGGTTCTACTATTCTTTACCTTCCCCAAACCCAACCCCCCCCCCCCACCCACACACTGTACATGTTCAACCCCAGCTATCCTTCATAAAAACCCTACAGGGAGGCTCTACTATTCCATACCTTCCCCCAACCCCCACCACCCCTCTCACCCACACACTATACATGTTCAACCCAAGCTATCCTTCATAAAAACCCTGTTGAAGGCACTCTTCTATCCCCCATCTTCCTCCTTCCTTCTCACATTGTACACCTCTGACCTTGGCCATCCTTCATAGAAACCCTGTTGAGGGCAATTTTCCATTCCCCATCTTCCCCCTTCTCGCTCACATTGTACACCTCTGACCTTGGCCATCCTTCATTGAAACCCTGTTTAGGGCACTCTTCCACCCCCCATCTCCCCCCTTCCTTCTTACATTGTACACCTCTGACTTTGGCCATCCTTCATGGAAACTGTTGAGGGCACTCTTCTATACCCCATCTTGCCCCTTCCTGCTCACATTGTACATCTCTGACCTTGGCCATCCTTCATGGAAACCCTGTTGAGGGCATGTTTCCATCCCCCATTTTCCCCCTTCTCCCTCACATTGTACGCCTCTGACCTTGGCCATCCTTCATTAAAACCCTGTTGAGGGCACTCTTCCACCCTCCATCTTCCCCCTTCCCGCTCACATTGTACACCTCTGACTTTGGCCATCCTTCATGGAAACTGTTGAGGGCACTCTTCTATACCCCATCTAGCCCCTTCCGGCTCACATTGTACATCTCTGACCTTGGCCATCCTTTATAGAAACCCTGTTGAGGGCGTTCTTCCATCCCCCATCTTCCCCCCTTCCTGCTCACATTGTACACCTCTGACCTTGGCTATCCTTCAAGGAACCCAGATGGATCCTAATACAGCTCCTCTCTGACAATGCTTCAAGGTCTCAGTAATAAGAACTGTCTCTATTTCTCCACAACCACCAATCAGATCCAGATATGCCCTGGCAGATGACAGGGAAGTCTGAAATGTTTAATCTGATTGGTGGACAGTTCTTAGTACTGACATCGATAGGTGAAGCCCAGTGAAGGTGTCAGACATGGTCCAGTGGAGGATGCTGATGACACTTGGATACATCAGCATGCCCATTGGGTATCCAGGAACTGTAGCGAAGGGAAGCAGAAGGCAGCCATTGTTGGGGTACTTACTGTGAGCCGAGGTCTGCTGGGGCCATCGGAGGGTAGTAGGTGTAGAACTGACATCCTGGGTTGCGGGTACAAGAGGCCTCACAATCCTCCCGGCTGCTGACATTGCCAAAGGACAAGACATTTCCTATAAACTCCACATCATTGTAATACTGACTCAGACACCCTGCGGAGAGACAGACAGGAATGAAAGATGGATACCCAGATTCCCCCACCCTTCCCAAACGTAACAATCCTGGAGCCGTTTCCAACCGCACTGTACAAACATGGAGGTTCCATGCGGAGGGTTTTGATCCCCTTTGTTGTTGATTAGGTTACAGCTTGGAGGATTCCCTCTCACTTTCTGTCCTGCTGACCACTATCATTGGGACACATCCTGTCACCAATTTAATTGAAGAAGTAGATGGAATCTTCCTCCTGGTGAGACAGACAAGAATCCTGGGAGAGGGTCCTGTAAGAGATACTAGCTGGGATATATGATGGTGAACTATGAAGGCAAGAAGACCTGGAGGAAGGGATTGAAGGTGAGGGACCTGTGAGAGATCCTAGCTGAAGTAAATGATGGTGAACTATGGAGGTCTGAAGACCTTGAGGAAAGGATTTAAGGTGAGGGACCTGTGAGATATCCTAGCTGGAATAAATGATGGTGAACTATGGAGGTCTGAAGACCTGGAGGAAAAGATTTTAGGTGAGGGACCTGTAAGAGATCCTAGCTGGCATAAATGATGGTGAATTATGGAGGCCAGAAGGCCTTGAGGAAAGGATTGAAGGTGAAGGACCTATGGGAGATCCTATCTGGGGTAAATGATGGTGAACAATGTAGGTCTGAAGACCTGGAGGAAAGGATTGAAGCTGAGGAACTGTGAGAGATCCAGCTGGGGTAAATTATGGTGAACTATGGAGGCCAGAAGACCTGGAGGAAAGGATTGAAGGCGAGGTACCTATGAGAGATCCTAGCTGGGATAAATGATGGTGAACTATGGAGGTCTGAGGACCTGGAGGAAAGGATTGACGGTGAGGTACCTTTGAGAGATCCAAGCTAATAGTAAATTATGGTAAACTATGGAGGCCAGAAGACCTGGAGGAAAGGATTGAAGGTGAGGGACCTGTGAGAGATCCTAGCTGGGATAAATGATGGTGAACTAGACCTGGAGGACTCTGCAGGACACAGATCTATCCTTATCTCACATGGAATTAGTGAGGGGTTTAGCAGATGGTGTAAATACAGGAAAGGGCTTTCTTACGGTTCACATTCTCTGGAGTCTTCGGCAGAGTATAACCTGAAGTCACCCCTGTAACAGGCTCCGAGCTTGGTGGAGTATCGGTGGTTGAGTTCTTTAGGTGGCAATCAAAGCTGCAGGAAGAACAGAAAGGAGGTAAGTATCAGGAGATTGGTACTAATGTTATTGGGGCTGCCTTCCGGCCAACGTACCCCATGAGATACTGAAGTAGGGTATTTATCCAGAAAGGAGGGGGTAAACTACATGGGAGAACTGCTGAGCTGGACTGATTTAGATGTCTCATATATAAGCTAGAGGGGAATAAAGGAACTCACTAAATCTCATAATTTCAGGTAATAAGAGTTTGCTGCCACTGTCCTTCTTTTGAAGCCGCCTGAATGTCATGCTGGTCCTCTGGTTTTAGTTCTGTCAAATTCCCAAAACAGGGCTACAGCAATAAATTCAAGACATCTGACTTATGTGTTTGTCTTGGTCAGGACTGAAGACAGAGGATCAGCATGACAGCCAGGCAGATAACATTAGAAGTCACGGCAACCTACATACTGTATGTATCTTATACCAGGTTTCCTTTACACGGCACAGCAATCTTGGGAATGAAATTGAGAAGAATAGGGAGCTTTTCCTGTTGAGTGCCCATCTGGAGCCCCTTTCTCCTTCCAGTTCCGGGGTCTCACCTCCGCTCTCCAGTGCTGGGGTCAATAGAGTGATAGGAGAAGAAGCTGCAATGTGGGTGGTTGGTGCACGCCAGCTGGCAGGAGGTCTCATCTGGAGTCGGGATCTTGTCAATATCTCCTCCTGGGAAATCCACCGATGGCTGGAGTGGAGGATCTCCACCTGGGGGTCACAAGGACACGTTAGCCTCATCTACCTCCAACACACCACAACAGGTCCCATGTTTCCTCATACACCAGAGGATGAATATGGCATAACCAGCTGGAATCAAATTTTTACATATTCAATTGGTTTTACGCCTAATTGGAGTTTTTGCCCTTTAAAGTCCTACCAGAGGGTCTCTTTTTGTTTTGTGAACTAGCTGGAATAAGCCCAATGTCATCCAGTCCCCTCCTGGACATGTCACAGCTATGCTGGGTGCCATATTGTATGACCCCCCCCCCCCCACCCCTTCTGGTGGAAGGAGAACCTTTCAGAATCCACCTAACCCTGAAATAGCAGTTTTTGGCAAGCAGAGAATTGTTCTTCTCCCACGAGTCTCAGGATTATTAGCACTTTGCACGCTCTGTGCACTCATCAATCAGCTGGAACTCTTTGTTCTGAAGGTGAACATTGAAGTCTATAGATTGCAGTGACAGATGTTCATGTATCGGCTCTATTTATAGCGATTTCTAGAAGGCTGACGATATAGAAAATGAGAGAGCGTGACGGCGTGTGACGGCGTGTGACCGAGCGTGACTGAGCACACAGGACACATGGAGGGTGAAAAGGCACTTGGCTACATCTCAACGATCTTCCATCATCCCTTCTGAGAAAACACAACTTCCATCTGGTGATGACCATGAAACATCTCTGATATTCATACAACGGTAGCTGCCCTCACCTAGATTGTTCCAGAAGTTTATCACAAAGTCTGTCTATGGGGCCTTATTTTCCAATGTTCCCTCTATGTATGTGCCCTATCCAAACCCAGTCCTCTATGTCCCAGTATGTGGCATACTGTATGTATGTCCCAGTATGTCCCTCTATGTCCCTCTGCCTTCTGGTCTACATCCAGCAGCCTCGTGTCCTCCACGTCACCACCTTAGTGACCCATCCAGCAGCCTTGTGTCCTCCACGTCACCACCCTAGTGACCCATCCAGCAGCCTCGTGTCCTCCATGTCAACCCCTAGTGACCCATCCAGCAGCCTCGTGTCCTCCACGTCACCCCCCTAGTGACCCATCCAGCAGCCTCTTGTCCTCCACGTCACCACCTTAGTGACCCATCCAGCAGCCTCGTGTCCTCCATGTCATCCCCCTAGTGACCCATTCAGCAGCCTTGTGTTATCCATGTCATCCCCCTAGTGATCCATCCAGCAGCCTCGTGTCCTCCATGTCATCCCCCTAGTGACCCATCCAGCAGCCTCGTGTCCTCCATGTCATCCCCCTAGTGACCCATTCAGCAGCCTTGTGTTATCCATGTCATCCCCCTAGTAACCCATCCAGCAGCCTCGTGTCTTCCATGTCATCCCCCTAGCGACCCATCCAGCAGCCTTGTGTTATCCATGTCATCCCCCTAGTGACCCATGCAGCAGCCTTGTGTCATCCCCTAGTGACCCATCCAGCAGCCTCGTGTCCTCCATGTCACCCACCTTGTGACCCATGCAGCAACCTCGTGTCCTCCACGTCACCCCCCTAGTGACCCATCCAGCAGCCTCGTGTCCGCCACGTCACCCCCCTAGTAACCCATCCAGCAGCCTCGTGTCTTCCATGTCCCCCCCTAGTGACCCATCCAGCAGCCTCGTGTCTTCCATGTCCCCCCCTAGTGACCCATCCAGCAGCCTCGTGTCCGCCACTTCACCCCCCTAGTGACCCATCCAGCAGCCTCGTGTCCACCACATCACCCCCCTAGTGACCCATCCAGCAGCCTCGTGTCCGCCACGTCACCCCCCTAGTAACCCATCCAGCAGCCTCGTGTCCTCCATGTCATGCCCCTAGTGACCCATCCAGCAGCCTCGTGTCTTCCATGTCATCCCCCTAGTGATCCATCCAGCAGCCTCGTGTCCGCCACGTCACCCCCCTAGTGACTCATCCAGCAGCCTCGTGTCCTTCATGTCATGGCCCGTCTTTTGTGACCCATCTTTACAAAGTCCCCTCTGTTTCCCAGCATTTGACCTCTGTCTTCTTGTCCTGGTCTACCTGTTATCCCCCTAGTGACCGGTCTTCTGTGTCTATATTCAGTGCTCCATCTATGCCCAGTCCCCTATGTCCTGGTATCAGGTCTCCGTCTCCTGGTCTCTTATCTCCTGTCACATAGCCTACATGCAATGTCCTGTATATCACCCCCCCAGTGACCTGTCTTCTTCTCAGTACTGGGACTCTGGCTGTCCCTTTAAAGCCAAGAAACACTTACCTGAGAGATGATGGTGGTTGGTCAGCTGCCTGCTGTCCATGTTTAACGTGTTCCTGATAGAGGACATTGCCTTGAGTGCTCCTGCTTCATCAGGATTGTCCTGACTACTCTTCTCCTGACCCCCCGGTGTCCTGACTACTCTTCTCCTGACCCCCCGGTGTCCTGACTACTCTTCTCTGACCCCCCGGTGTCCTGATTACTCTTCTCCTGACCCCCCGGTGTCCTGACTACTCTTCTCCTGACCCCCCGGTGTCCTGACTACTCTTCTCCTGACCTCCCGGTGTCCTGACTACTCTTCTCCTGACCCCCTGATGTCCTGGCTACTCTTCTCCTGACCCCCCGGTATCCTGACTACTCTTCTCCTGACCTCCCGGTGTCCTGACTACTCTTCTCCTGCCTGACCCCCTGATGTCCTGACTACTCTTCTCCTGACCCCCCGGTATCCTGACTACTCTTCTCCTGACCCCCCGGTGTCCTGACTACTCTTCTCCTGACCCCCCGGTGTCCTGACTACTCTTCTCCTGACCCCCCGGTGTCCTGACTACTCTTCTCCTGACCCCCCGGTGTCCTGACTACTCTTCTCTGACCCCCCGGTGTCCTAACTACTCTTCTCCTGACCTCCCGGTGTCCTGACTACTCTTCTCCTGACCCCCTGATGTCCTGGCTACTCTTCTCCTGACCCCCCGGTATCCTGACTACTCTTCTCCTGACCTCCCGGTGTCCTGACTACTCTTCTCCTGCCTGACCCCCTGATGTCCTGACTACTCTTCTCCTGACCCCCCGGTATCCTGACTACTCTTCTCCTGACCCCCCGGTGTCCTGACTACTCTTCTCCTGACCCCCCGGTGTCCTGACTACTCTTCTCCTGACCCCCTGATGTCCTGACTACTCTTCTCCTGACCCCCCCGGTATCCTGACTACTCTTCTCCTGACCCCCCGGTGTCCTGACTACTCTTCTTCTGACCCCCTGATGTCCTGACTACTCTTCTCCTGACCCCCTGATGTCCTGACTACTCTTCTCCTGACCCCCCGGTGTCCTGACTACTCTTCTCCTGACCCCCCCCCGGTATCCTGACTACTCTTCTTCTGACCCCCTGATGTCCTGACTACTCTTCTCCTGACCCCCTGATGTCCTGACTACTCTTCTCCTGACCCCCCGGTGTCCTGACTACTCTTCTCCTGACCCCCCGGTGTCCTGACTACTCTTCTCCTGACCCCCCGGTGTCCTGACTACTCTTCTCCTGGCACACCGGTGATATCAGACTCTCCGCTACTACCTGGCCTGCTCTGATCTGCTCCACCTACCCACAAGGCTTTGTATGTGCCCTTTATTATGTAACTGTCTTTGTATGTAGCACTTCCCAACTGTTTTACCTGCTAACCCCTGGCCTGACACTTCTGTGACCCCTTTGTACCCAGATCCCTATGGCCCACCTATACCCAGTCCCCTATGTCCCACCTATACCCAGTCCCCTATGTCCCCTCTATACCCAGTCCCCTATGTCCCACCTATACCCAGTCCCCTATGTCCCCTCTATACCCAGTCCCCTATGTCCCCCCTATACCCAGTCCCCTATGTCCCCTCTATAAACAGTCCCCTATGTCCCTTCTATACCCAGTCCCCTATGTCCCCTCTATAACCAGTCCCCTATGTCCCTTCTATACCCAGTTCCCTATGTCCCCTCTATACCCAGTCCCTTATGTCCTCTATACCCAGTCCCCTATGTCCCCCCTATACCCAGTCCCCTATGTCCCCTCTATACCCAGTCCCCTATGTCCCCCCTATACCCAGTCCCCTATGTCCCCTCTATAACCAGTCCCCTATGTCCCTTCTATACCCAGTCCCCTATGTCCCCTCTATACCCAGTCCCTTATGTCCTCTATACTCAGTCCCCTATGTCCCCTCTATACCCAGTCCCCTATGTCCCCTCTATACCCAGTCCCCTATGTCCCCTCTATACCCAGTCCCCTATGTCCCCTCTATACCCAGTCCCCTATGTCCCCCCTATACCCAGTCCCCTATGTCCCCTCTATACTCAGTCCCCTATGTTCCCTCTATACCCAGTCCCTTATGTCCCCCTCTATACCCAGTCCCCTATGTCCCCTCTATACCCAGTCCCCTATGTCCCCCCTATACCCAGTCCCCTATGTCCCCTCTACACCCAGTCCCCTATGTCCCCCCTATACCCAGTCCCCTATGTCCCCTCTATACTCAGTCCCCTATGTCCCCTCTATACCCAGTCCCTTATGTCCCCCTCTATACCCAGTCCCCTATGTCCCCCCTATACCCAGTCCCCTATGTCCCCTCTATACCCAGTCCCCTATGTCCCCCCTATACCCAGTCCCCTATGTCCCCTCCATAACCAGTCCCCTATGTCCCTTCTATACCCAGTCCCCTATGTCCCCTCTATACTCAGTCCCTTATGTCCTCTATACCCAGTCCCCTATGTCCCCCCTATACCCAGTCCCCTATGTCCCCTCTATACCCAGTCCCCTATGTCCCCCCTATACCCAGTCCCCTATGTCCCCTCTATACCCAGTCCCCTATGTCCCCTCTATACCCAGTCCCCTATGTCCCTTCTATACCCAGTCCCCTATGTCCCCTCTATACCCAGTCCTCTATGTCCCCCCTAAACCCAGTCCCCTATGTCCCCTCTATACCCAGTCCCCTATGTCCCCTCTATAACCAGTCCCCTATGTCCCCTCTATACCCAGTCCCTTATGTCCCCCTCTATACCCAGTCCCCTATGTCCCCCCTATACCCAGTCCCCTATGTCCCCCCTATACCCAGTCCCCTATGTCCCCTCTATACCCAGTCCCCTATGTCCCCCTCTATACCCATTCCTCTATGTCCCCTCTATACCCAGTCCCCTAGGTCCCCTCTATACCCAGTCTCCTATGTCTCCCCTATGCCCAGTCCCCTATGTCCCCCCTACACCCAGTCCCCTATGTCCCCTCTATAAACAGTCCCCTATGTCCCCTCTATACCCAGTCCCTTATGTCCCCTCTATACCCAGTCCCTTATGTCCCCCTCTATACCCAGTCCCCTATGTCCCCCCTATACCCAGTCACCTATGTCCCCTCTATACCCAGTCCCCTATGTCCCCTCTATACCCAGTCCCCTATGTCCCCTCTATACCCAGTCCCCTATTTCCCTTCTATACCCATTCCCCTATGTCCCCATTATACCCAGTCCCCTATGTCCCCTCTATACCCAGTCCCCTATGTCCCCCTCTATACCCAGTCCTCTATGTCCCCTCCATACCCAGTCCCCTATGTCCCCTCTATACCCAGTCCCCTAGGTCCCCTCTATACCCAGTCCCCTATGTCCCCTCTATACCCAGTCCCCTATGTCCCCCCTATACCAAGTCCCCTATGTCCCCTCTATACCCAGTCCCCTATGTCCCCCCTATACCAAGTCCCCTATGTCCCCTCTATACCCAGTCCCCTATGTCCCCCCTATACCCAGTCCCCTATGTCCCCTCTATACCCAGTCCCCTATGTCCCCTCTATACCCAGTCCCCTATGTCCCCCTCTATACCCATTCCTCTATGTCCCCTCTATACCCAGTCCCCTAGGTCCCCTCTATACCCAGTCTCCTATGTCTCCCCTATGCCCAGTCCCCTATGTCCCCCCTGCACCCAGTCCCCTATGTCCCCTCTATAAACAGTCCCCTATGTCCCCTCTATACCCAGTCCCTTATGTCCCCCTCTATACCCAGTCCCCTATGTCCCCCCTATACCCAGTCACCTATGTCCCCTCTATACCCAGTCCCCTATGTCCCCTCTATACCCAGTCCCCTATGTCCCCTCTATACCCAGTCCCCTATGTCCCCTCTATACCCATTCCCCTATGTCCCCCCTATACCCAGTCCCCTATGTCCCCTCTATACCCAGTCCCCTATGTCCCCCTCTATACCCAGTCCTCTATGTCCCCTCCATACCCAGTCCCCTATGTCCCCTCTATACCCAGTCCCCTATGTCCTCTCTATACCCAGTCCCCTATGTCCCCCTCTATACCCAGTCCTCTATGTCCCCTCCATACCCAGTCCCCTATGTCCCCTCTATACCCAGTCCCCTAGGTCCCCTCTATACCCAGTCCCCTATGTCCCCTCTATACCCAGTCCCCTATGTCCCCTCTATACCCAGTCCCCTATGTCCCCCCTATACCAAGTCCCCTATGTCCCCTCTATACCCAGTCCCCTATGTCCCCCCTATACCAAGTCCCCTATGTCCCCTCTATACCCAGTCCCCTATGTCCCCCCTATACCCAGTCCCCTATGCCCCCTCTATACCCAGTCCCCTATGTCCCCCCTATACCCAGTCCCCTATGTCCCCTCTATACCCAGTCCCCTATGTCCCCTCTATACCCAGTCCCCTATGTCCCCTCTATAACCAGTCCCCTATGTCCCCTCTATAACCAGTCCCCTATGTCCCCTCTATACCCAGTCCCCTATGTTCCCTCTATAACCAGTCCCCTATGTCCCCTCTATACCCAGTCCCCTATGTCCCCTCTATACCCAGTCCCCTATGTCCCCTCTATAACCAGTCCCCTATGTCCCCTCTATAACCAGTCCCCTATGTCCCCTCTATACCCAGTCCCCTATGTTCCCTCTATAACCAGTCCCCTATGTCCCCTCTATACCCAGTCCCCTATGTCCCCTCTATACCCAGTCCCCTATGTCCTCTCTATACCCAGGAAGTCCCCTATGAAGCAATCCATTTCTAGAGAGTTCCTGTTTTTTGGGGGTGTACTTTATATTGAAGATTCACAGAATCCCATTTACTTTTGTGCCCTGCCCCTGCTTACACATAGCCAGGGGTTCTAACCCATCCCTCCTCCAAAATGACCCCAAAATGTGACTTACCAGATGGGTTCTGTGGTGGGCAGCTCCAGACGATGATGAACTGGAGGAGGAGGATCAGGAGGACCATGTTTCTGGAATAGAGAGAGAACCAATGAGAAGGCACAAAGGGGGTCACCAGCTCAACAGATCCCCGTTCTCTGTCCCCAGGTATTGGACGGCTTAAACATCACATGATCTAGCCACCTCCACCAAGATGGGCCAGACCCCCTCAGCTGGGGATATGAAGAAACAAGACCTCCGTCCTTCACTTGGGCACCTTTAAGAATTTACTGGATCTAAAGCCCCCCCAGTGTAAAATGTAATAAATGTAATTAATGTGAATGTTCAATTAATGGAAACCTGAGAATGGGACGAGGCATCAAACCAGCTTTGTGATATTACCTTCATCACATCGGAGGTCCCCCCATCACATCGGAGGTCCACCTACACATCAATGTTCCCCAACACATAAAAGTACATGAGAGGCCCCCCATCATATAAGAAGTCCCCGATCACATAAGTGTCCCCATCACATAGAAGTACATAAGAGGTCCCCCCATGATATAAGAAGTCCCCGATCACATCACTGTCCCCATCACATAAAAGGACATTGGAGGTCCCTCCATCATGTCAGAAGTCCCCAATCACATAAGTGTCCCCATCACATAGAAGTACATGAGAGGTCCCCCATCATATAAGAAGTCCCCGATCACATAAGTGTCCCCATCACATAAAAGAACATTGGAGGTCCCTCCATCATGTCAGAAGTCCCCGATCACATAAGTGTCCCCATCACATAGAAGTACATGAGAGGTCCCTCCATCATGTCAGAAGTCCCCGATCACATCAGTGTCCCCATCACATAAAAGAACACCGGAAACCCCCCCATCGCGTCAGAGGTCACCCCATCACATAAAAGATGTCGGGTGATCTAGGGAGGTCTCCAGCAGTCTCTGGTAGGACAATGTTGGGTGATCTGGGGAGGTCTCTAGCATTTTCTGGTGGGACAATGTTGGGTGATCTGGGGAGGTCTCTAGCAGTCTCTGGTGGGACAATGTTGTGTGATCTGGGGAGGTCTATAGCAGTTTCTGGTGGGAGAATGTCGAGGGATCTGGGGAGGTCTCTAGCCGTCTCTGGTGGGAGAATGTTGGGTGGTCTGAGGAGGTCTCTAGCAGTCTCTGATGGGACAATGTTGGGTGATCTGGGGAGGTCTCTAGCAGTCTCTGGTGGGACAATGTCAGGTGATCTGGGGAGGTCTCTAATAGTCTCTGGTGGGACAATGTCAGGTGATCTGGGGAGGTCTCTAGTAGTCTCTGGTGGGACAATGTTGGGTGATCTGGGGAGGTCTCTAGCAGTCTCTGGTGGGACAATGTTGGGTGACCTGAGAAGGTCTCTAGCAGTCTCTAGTGGGACAATGTTGTGTGATCTGGGGAGGTCTTTAGCAGTCTATGATGGGAGAATGTTGGGTGATCTGGGGATGTCTCTAGCAGTCTCTGATGGGAGAATGTTGGGTGATTTTGGGAGGTCTCTAGCAGTCTATAGTGGGAGAATGTTGGGTGATCTGGGGAGGTCTCTAGCAGTCTCTGGTGGGACAATGTCAGGTGATCTGGGGGGGGGCTCTAGCAGTCTCTGGTGGGACAATGTCAGGTGATCTGGGGAGGTCTCTAGCAGTCTCTGGTGGGACAATGTCAGGTGATCTGGGGGGGAGGGCTCTAGCAGTCTCTGGTGGGACAATGTCAGGTGATCTGGGGAGGGCTCTAGCAGTCTCTGGTGGGACAATGTTGGGTGATCTGAGGAGGTCTCTAGCAGTCTATGGTGGGAGAATGTTGGGTGATCTGGGGAGGTCTCTAGCAGTCTCTGGTGGGAGAATGTTGGGTGATCTGGGGAGGTCTTTAGCAGTCTCTGGTGGGAAAATGTTGCGTGATCTTGGGAGGTCTCTAGCAGTTCATGGTGAGAGAATGTTGGGAGATCTGGGGAGGTCTCTAGCAGTCTCTGGTGGGACAATGTCAGGTGATATGGGTTGGGCTCTAGCAGTCTCTGGTGGGACAATGTTGGGTGATCTGGGAGGTCTCTAGCAGTCTCTGGTGGGAGACTGTCGGGTGATCTGGGGAGGTCTCTAGCAGTCTCTAGTGGGAGAATGTTGGGTGATCTGGGGAGGTCTCTAGCAGTCTCTGGTGGGAGAATGTTGGGTGATCTGGGGAGGTCTCTAGCAGTCTCTGGTGGGATAATGTCAGGTGATCTGGGTTGGGCTCCAGCAGTCTCTGGTGGGACAATGTTGGGTGACCTTGGGAGGTCTCTAGCAGTCTCTACTGTGAGAATGTTGGGTGATCTGGGGAGGTCTCTAGCAGTCTCTAGTGGGAGAATGTTGGGCGATCTTGGGAGGTCTCTAGCAGTCTATGGTGGGAGAATGTTGGGTGATCTTGGGAGGTCTCTAGCAGTCTCTGGTGGGACAATGTCAGGTGATCTGGGTTGGGCTCCAGCAGTCTCTGGTGGGACAATGTTGGGTGATCTGCGGTGGTCTCTAGCAGTCTCTGGTAGGAGAATGTTGGGTGATCTTGGGAGGTCTCTAGCAGTCTCTGGTGGGACAATGTTGGGTGATCTGCGGTGGTCTCTAGCAGTCTCTGGTAGGAGAATGTTGGGTGATCTTGGGAGGTCTCTAGCAGTCTTTGGTGGGAGAATGTTGGGTGATCTTGGGGAGGTCTCTAGCAGTATCTGGTGGGATAATGTTGGGTGATCTGGGGAGGTCTCTAGCAGTCTCTGGTGGGACAATGTTGGGTGATCTGGGGAGGTCTCTAGCAGTCTCTGGTAGGACAATGTTGGGTGATCTGGGGAGGTCTCTAGCAGTCTCTGGTGGGAGAATGTCAGGTGATCTTGGGGGTCTCTAGTAGTCTCTGGTGGGACAATGTTGGGTGATCTGGGGAGGTCTCTAGCAGTCTCTGGTGGGACAATGTTGGGTGATCTGGGGATGTCTCTAGCAGTCTCTGGTGGGAGAATGTCAGGTGATCTTGGGGGTCTCTAGCAGTCTCTGGTGAGAGAATGTTGGGTGATCTTGGGAGGTCTCTAGCAGTTTTCAGTGGAGAATGTTGGGTGATCCTGGGAGGTCTCTAGCGGTCTCTGGTGGGAGAATGTTGGGTGATCTTGGGAGGTCTCTAGCAGTCTCTGGTGGGAGAATGTTGGGTGATCTGGGGAGGTCTCTCGCAGTCTCTGGTGGGAGAATGTTGGGTGATCTTGGGAGGTCTCTAGCAGTCTCTGGTGGGAGAATGTTGGGTGATCCTGGGAGGTCTCTCGCAGTCTCTGGTGGGAGAATGTTGGGTGATCTTGGGAGGTCTCTAGCAGTCTCTGGTGGGAGAATGTTGGGTGATCCTGGGAGGTCTCTCACAGTCTCTGGTGGGAGAATGTTGGATGATCTTGGGAGGTCTCTAGCAGTCTCTGGTGGGAGAATGTTGGGTGATCTTGGGAGGTCTCTAGCAGTCTCTGGTGGGAGAATGTTGGGTGATCTTGGGAGGTCTCTAGCAGTCTCTGGTGGGAAATGTCAGGTGATCTGGGGAGGTCTCTAGCAGTCTCTGGTGGGAGAATGTTGGGTGATCTTGGGAGGTCTCTAGCAGTCTCTGGTGGGAGAATGTTGGGTGATCCTGGGAGGTCTCTCACAGTCTCTGATGGGAGAATGTTGGGTGATTTTGGGAGGTCTCTAGCAGTCTCTGGTGGGAGAATGTGGGGGGATCTTGGGAGGTCTCTAGCAGTCTCTGGTGGGAGAATGTTGGGTGATCTTGGGAGGTCTCTAGCAGTCTCTGGTGGGAAATGTCAGGTGATCTGGGGAGGTCTCTAGCAGGCTCTAGTGGGAGAATGTTGGGTGATCTTGGGAGGTCTCTAGCAGTCTCTGGTGGGAGAATGTTGGGTGATCCTGGGAGGTCTCTCACAGTCTCTGGTGGGAGAATGCTGGGTGATCTTGGGAGGTCTCTAGCAGTCTCTGGTGGGAGAATGTTGGGTGATCTTGGGAGGTCTCTAGCAGTCTCTGGTGGGAGAATGTTGGGTGATCCTGGGAGGTCTCTCACAGTCTCTGGTGGGAGAATGCTGGGTGATCTTGGGAGGTCTCTAGCAGTCTCTGGTGGGAGAATGTGGGGGGATCTTGGGAGGTCTCTAGCAGTCTCTGGTGGGAGAATGTGGGGGGATCTTGGGAGGTCTCTAGCAGTCTCTGGTGGGAGAATGTTGGGTGATCTTGGGAGGTCTCTAGCAGTCTCTGGTGGGAAATGTCAGGTGATCTGGGGAGGTCTCTAGCAGTCTCTGGTGATCGGTTACCTGGGTGATGTGGTGGAAAGATGTTCACAGACAGGAATACCTGGAAATAAAATATAAATTATTACCGATGATCGATCAGTATGATTTATACATAAAAACAATAAAATCTGACCTGACAATAATGTACAGCCAGGATCTGTCTAATAATAATAATAGTATATGTGGCAGTTTGCTGAGCGCTTTACAACATGAGGGCAGATAGTACAGATACCATGTAATATAGGAGGAATCAGGGAGCCCTGATCCCCGGAGCTTACAATCTAAAAATCTATATTATAGAATGGGACCCCCTGTATTAGCATGCGGTCCCTGCCCATCCTCCATGCAGTCCCTGCCCATCCTCCATGCGGTCCCTGCCCATCCCCCATGCGGTCAGCACTCACCTCTGGAGTCTCCTGCTGTACGGGGCAGAATTCGGTGAAGTTCTTTATATTGGGAGGGGGAGGGGAATTGTCATTTCTGTGTCAATATTTTTCCATTCATATTAACCGTCTCTCTCCTCTTTCAGCTGGTCTGTTCTTCTCTCCATTATCCGGGATGAGGGAATGTAGCACCAACATATACCATGGGGCTAGAAACCCCATAGGAGCTTACACACTAAATAGGGGAGAGCTGTACTAAGGGGGTTGTGATGGGGGAGCTGTATTGGGGTGGGGGGGGGGGAGGATTGTATGGTAGGGGGTAGCTGTATGGGGGGAGGAAATTTTACAGTGGAGGGGAACTGTACTGGGGAGGAGCCTGCTGTACTGAGGGGGAACTGCTGGGGGGGTATTGTACTGAGGAGGGGTTGTGATTTGTGGGGGGGGTATTGTACTGAGGAGGGGTTGTGATTTGTGGGGGGTGGGTACTGTACTGGAGGGGTAGTTCTGAGCTGAGGGGGGCAGCACAGGAAGGGGAGGAAGGGCTGTATTGAGGGGGAACTGCTGGGGGGGTATTGTACTGAGGAGGGGTTGTGATTTGTGGGGGGGGGTATTGTACTGAGGAGGGGTTGTGATTTGTGGGGGGGTATTGTACTGAGGAGAGGTTGTGATTTGTGGGGGGGGGGGATTTTATGGTAGGGGGTGGCTGTACAGGGGGGGAAGAAATTTTACAGTGGAGGGGAGCTGTACTGGGGGGGGGGGGGGCGGAGGTTCCTGTACTGAGGACAGCTGGGGGGGACTATTGTACTAAGGAGGGGTTGTGATTTTTTGGGGGGAGTGCTGAGCTGAGGGGGGCTGTACAGGAAGGGGGGCTGTACTGAGTCTGAGGGGGCTGTACTGAGGTGGGTTGTGATGTGGGGGCTGTATTGGGGTGGGGGGAAACCTTATCGTAAGGGGGTTGCTGTGCTTGGGGGGGGGCGCTGTACGGGGGGAGGAAATTTACAGTGGAGGGGTGTGTTTGCTTAGTGTTTGGGTAGAGGACGATGGCTGAGTGTTTGGGTAGAGGACGATGGCTGAGTGTTTGGGTAGAGGACGATGGCTGAGTGTTTGGGTAGAGGACGATGGCTGAGTGTTTGGGTAGAGGACGATGGCTGAGTGTTTGGGTAGAGGACGATGACTGAGTGTTTGGGTAGAGGACGATGGCTGAGTGTTTGGGTAGAGGACGATGGCTGAGTGTTTGGGTAGAGGACGATGGCTGAGTGTTTGGGTAGAGGACGATGGCTGAGTGTTTGGGTAGAGGACGATGGCTGAGTGTTTGGGTAGAGGACGATGGCTGAGTGTTTGGGTAGAGGACGATGGCTGAGTGTTTGAGTAGAGGACGATGGCTGAGTGTTTGGGTAGAGGACGATGGCTGAGTGTTTGGGTAGAGGACGATGGCTGAGAGTTTGGGTAGAGGACGATGGCTGAGTGTTTGGGTAGAGGACGATGGCTGAGTGTTTGGGTAGAGGACGATGGCTGAGTGTTTGGGAAGCGGACGATGGCTGAGTGTTTGGGTAGAGGACGATGGCTGAGTGTTTGGGTAGAGGACGATGGCTGAGTGTTTGGGTAGAGGACGATGGCTGAGTGTTTGGGTAGAGGACGATGGCTGAGTGTTTGGGTAGAGGACGATGGCTGAGTGTTTGGGTAGAGGACGATGGCTGAGTGTTTGGGAAGCGGACGATGGCTGAGTGTTTGGGTAGAGGACGATGGCTGAGTGTTTGGGTAGAGGACGATGGCTGAGTGTTTGGGTAGAGGACGATGGCTGAGTGTTTGGGATGTGGATGATGGCTGAGTGTTTGGGTAGAGGACGATGGCTGAGTGTTTGGGTAGAGGACGATGGCTGAGTGTTTGGGTAGAGGACGATGGCTGAGTGTTTGGGAAGCGGACGATGGCTGAGTGTTTGGGTAGAGGACGATGGCTGAGTGTTTGGGTAGAGGACGATGGCTGAGTGTTTGGGTAGAGGACGATGGCTGAGTGTTTGGGTAGAGGACGATGACTGAGTGTTTGGGTAGAGGACGATGGCTGAGTGTTTGGGAAGCGGACGATGGCTGAGTGTTTGGGTAGAGGACGATGGCTGAGTGTTTGGGTAGAGGACGATGGCTGAGTGTTTGGGTAGAGGACGATGGCTGAGTGTTTGGGTAGAGGACGATGACTGAGTGTTTGGGTAGAGGACGATGGCTGAGTGTTTGGGTAGAGGACGATGGCTGAGTGTTTGGGTAGAGGACGATGGCTGAGTGTTTGGGTAGAGGACGATGGCTGAGTGTTTGGGTAGAGGACGATGGCTGAGTGTTTGGGTAGAGGACGATGGCTGAGTGTTTGGGTAGAGGACGATGGCTGAGTGTTTGGGAAGCGGACGATGGCTGAGGGTTTGGGTAGAGGACGATGGCTGAGTGTTTGGGATGTGGATGATGGCTGAGTGTTTGGGTAGAGGACGATGGCTGAGTGTTTGGGTAGAGGACGATGGCTGAGTGTTTGGGCAGAGGACAATGGCTGAGTGTTTGGGTAGAGGACGATGGCTGAGTGTTTGGGTAGAGGACGATGGCTGAGTGTTTGGGTAGAGGACGATGGCTGAGTGCTTGGGAAGCGGAAGATGGCTGAGTGTTTGGGTAGAGGACGATGGCTGAGTGTTTGGGTAGAGGACGATGGCTGAGTGTTTGGGTAGAGGACGATGGCTGAGTGTTTGGGTAGAGGACGATGGCTGAGTGTTTGGGTAGAGGACGATGGCTGAGTGTTTGGGTAGAGGACGATGGCTGAGTGTTTGGGAAGCGGACGATGGCTGAGTGTTTGGGTAGAGGACGATGGCTGAGTGTTTGGGTAGAGGACGATGGCTGAGTGTTTGGGAAGCAGACGATGGCTGAGTGTTTGGGTAGAGGACGATGGCTGAGTGTTTGGGTAGAGGACGATGGCTGAGTGTTTGGGTAGAGGACGATGGCTGAGTGTTTGGGAAGCGGACGATGGCTGAGGGTTTGGGTAGAGGACGATGGCTGAGTGTTTGGGTAGAGGAACGATGGCTGAGTGTTTGGGCAGAGGACGATGGCTGAGTGTTTGGGTAGAGGACGATGGCTGAGTGTTTGGGTAGAGGACGATGGCTGAGTGTTTGGGTAGAGGACGATGGCTGAGTGTTTGGGTAGAGGACGATGGCTGAGTGTTTGGATAGAGGACGATGGCTGAGTGTTTGGGAAGCGGACGATGGCTGAGTGTTTGGGATGTGGATGATGGCTGAGTGTTTGGGTAGAGGACGATGGCTGAGTGTTTGGGTAGAGGACGATGGCTGAGTGTTTGGGTAGAGGACGATGGCTGAGTGTTTGGGTAGAGGACGATGGCTGAGTGTTTGGGAAGCGGACGATGGCTGAGGGTTTGGGTAGAGGACGATGGCTGAGTGTTTGGGTAGAGGACGATGGCTGAGTGTTTGGGAAGCGGACGATGACTGAGTGTTTGGGTAGAGGACGATGGCTGAGTGTTTGGGTAGAGGACGATGGCTGAGTGTTTGGGTAGAGGACGATGGCTGAGTGTTTGGGTAGAGGACGATGGCTGAGTGTTTGGATAGAGGACGATGGCTGAGTGTTTGGGAAGCGGACGATGGCTGAGTGTTTGGGATGTGGATGATGGCTGAGTGTTTGGGTAGAGGACGATGGCTGAGTGTTTGGGTAGAGGACGATGGCTGAGTGTTTGGGTAGAGGACGATGGCTGAGTGTTTGGGTAGAGGACGATGGCTGAGTGTTTGGGAAGCGGACGATGGCTGAGGGTTTGGGTAGAGGACGATGGCTGAGTGTTTGGGTAGAGGACGATGGCTGAGTGTTTGGGAAGCGGACGATGACTGAGTGTTTGGGTAGAGGACGATGGCTGAGTGTTTGGGTAGAGGACGATGGCTGAGTGTTTGGGTAGAGGACGATGGCTGAGTGTTTGGGAAGCGGACGATGGCTGAGGGTTTGGGTAGAGGACGATGGCTGAGTGTTTGGGTAGAGGACGATGGCTGAGTGTTTGGGCAGAGGACAATGGCTGAGTGTTTGGGTAGAGGACGATGGCTGAGTGTTTGGGTAGAGGACGATGGCTGAGTGTTTGGGTAGAGGACGATGGCTGAGTGTTTGGGAAGCGGACGATGGCTGAGTGTTTGGGATGTGGATGATGGCTGAGTGTTTGGGTAGAAGACGATGGCTGAGTGTTTGGGTAGAGGACGATGGCTGAGTGTTTGGGTAGAGGACGATGGCTGAGTGTTTGGGAAGCGGACGATGGCTGAGTGTTTGGGATGTGGATGATGGCTGAGTGTTTGGGTATAGGACGATGGCTGAGTGTTTGGGTAGAGGACGATGGCTGAGTGTTTGGGAAGCGGACGATGGCTGAGTGTTTGGGTAGAGGACGATGGCTGAGTGTTTGGGATGTGGATGATGGCTGAGTGTTTGGGTAGAGGACGATGGCTGAGTGTTTGGGTAGAGGACGATGGCTGAGTGTTTGGGTAGAGGACGATGGCTGAGTGTTTGGGAAGCGGACGATGGCTGAGTGTTTGGGTAGAGGACGATGGCTGAGTGTTTGGGTAGAGGACGATGGCTGAGTGTTTGGGTAGAGGACGATGGCTGAGTGTTTGGGTAGAGGACGATGGCTGAGTGTTTGGGAAGCGGACGATGGCTGAGGGTTTGGGTAGAGGACGATGGCTGAGTGTTTGGGTAGAGGACGATGGCTGAGTGTTTGGGAAGCGGACGATGACTGAGTGTTTGGGTAGAGGACGATGGCTGAGTGTTTGGGAAGCGGACGATGGCTGAGGGTTTGGGTAGAGGACGATGGGCTGAGTGTTTGGGTAGAGGACGATGGCTGAGTGTTTGGGCAGAGGACAATGGCTGAGTGTTTGGGTAGAGGACGATGGCTGAGTGTTTGGGTAGAGGACGATGGCTGAGTGTTTGGGTAGAGGACGATGGCTGAGTGTTTGGGAAGCGGACGATGGCTGAGTGTTTGGGATGTGGATGATGGCTGAGTGTTTGGGTAGAGGACGATGACTGAGTGTTTGGGTAGAGGACGATGGCTGAGTGTTTGGGTAGAGGACGATGGCTGAGTGTTTGGGAAGCGGACGATGGCTGAGTGTTTGGGATGTGGATGATGGCTGAGTGTTTGGGTAGAGGACGATGGCTGAGTGTTTGGGTAGAGGACGATGGCTGAGTGTTTGGGAAGCGGACGATGGCTGAGTGTTTGGGATGTGGATGATGGCTGAGTGTTTGGGTAGAGGACGATGGCTGAGTGTTTGGGTAGAGGACGATGGCTGAGTGTTCGGGTAGAGGACGATGGCTGAGTGTTTGGGTAGAGGACGATGGCTGAGGGTTTGGGTAGAGGACGATGGCTAAGTGTTTGGGTAGAGGACGATGGCTGAGTGTTTGGGTAGAGGACGATGGCTGAGTGTTTGGGTAGAGGACAATGGCTGAGTGTTTGGGAAGCGGACGATGGCTGAGTGTTCGGGTAGAGGACGGTGGCTGAGTGTTTGGGTAGAGGACGATGGCTGAGTGTTTGGGAAGCGGACGATGACTAAGTGTTTGGGTAGAGGACGATGGCTGAGTGTTTGGGTAGAGGACGATGGCTGAGTGTTTGGGTAGAGGACGATGGCTGAGTGTTTGGGAAGCGGACGATGGCTGAGTGTTTGGGATGTGGATGATGGCTGAGTGTTTGGGTAGAGGACGATGGCTGAGTGTTTGGGTAGAGGACGATGGCTGAGTGTTTGGGAAGCGGACGATGGCTGAGTGTTTGGGATGTGGATGATGGCTGAGTGTTTGGGTAGAGGACGATGGCTGAGTGTTTGGGTAGAGGACGATGGCTGAGTGTTTGGGTAGAGGACGATGGCTGACTGTTTGGGTAGAGGACGATGGCTGAGTGTTTGGGTAGAGGACGATGGCTGAGTGTTTGGGTAGAGGACGATGGCTGAGTGTTTGGGTAGAGGACGATGGCTGAGTGTTTGGGTAGAGGACGATGGCTGAGTGTTTGGGAAGCGGACGATGGCTGAGTGTTTGGGTAGAGGACGATGGCTGAGTGTTTGGGAAGCGGACGATGGCTGAGTGTTTGGGTAGAGGACGATGGCTGAGTGTTTGGGTAGAGGACAATGGCTGAGTGTTTGGGTAGAGGACGATGGCTGAGTGTTTGGGTAGAGGACGATGACTGAGTGTTTGGGTAGAGGACGATGGCTGAGTGTTTGGGAAGCGGACGATGGCTGAGTGTTTGGGTAGAGGACGATGGCTGAGTGTTTGGGTAGAGGACGATGGCTGAGTGTTTGGGTAGAGGACGATGGCTGAGTGTTTGGGTAGAGGACGATGGCTGAGTGTTTGGGTAGAGGACGATGGCTGAGGGTTTGGGTAGAGGACGATGGCTGAGTGTTTTGGGTAGAGGACGATGGCTGAGTGTTTGGGTAGAGGACGATGGCTGAGTGTTTGGGTAGAGGACGATGGCTGAGTGTTTGGGTAGAGGACGATGGCTGAGTGTTTGGGAAGCGGACGATGGCTGAGTGTTTGGGTAGAGGACGATGGCTGAGTGTTTGGGAAGCGGACGATGGCTGAGTGTTTGGGTAGAGGACGATGGCTGAGTGTTTGGGTAGAGGACGATGGCTGAGTGTTTGGGTAGAGGACGATGGCTGAGTGTTTGGGTAGAGGACGATGGCTGAGTGATTGGGTAGAGGACGATGGCTGAGTGTTTGGGAAGCGGACGATGGCTGAGTGTTCGGGTAGAGGACGGTGGCTGAGTGTTTGGGTAGAGGACGATGGCTGAGTGTTTGGGAAGCGGACGATGGCTGAGTGTTTGGGTAGAGGACGATGGCTGAGTGTTTGGGTAGAGGACGATGGCTGAGTGTTTGGGTAGAGGATGATGGCTGAGTGTTTGGGTAGAGGACGATGGCTGAGTGTTTGGGTAGAGGACGATGGCTGAGTGTTTGGGTAGTGGACGATGGCTGAGTGTTTGGGTAGAGGACGATGGCTGAGTGTTTGGGAAGCGGGCGATGGCTGAGTGTTTGGGTAGAGGACGATGGCTGAGTGTTTGGGTAGAGGACGATGGCTGAGTGTTTGGGTAGAGGACGATGGCTGAGTGTTTGGGTAGAGGACGATGGCTGAGTGTTTGGGATGTGGACGATGGCTGAGTGTTTGGGTAGAGGACGATGGCTGAGTGTTTGGGTAGAGGACGATGGCTGAGGGTTTCGGTAGAGGACGATGGCTAAGTGTTTGGGTAGAGGACGATGGCTGAGTGTTTGGGTAGAGGACGATGGCTGAGTGTTTGGGTAGAGGACGATGGCTGAGTGTTTGGGTAGAGGACGATGGCTGAGGGTTTCGGTAGAGGACGATGGCTAAGTGTTTGGGTAGAGGACGATGGCTGAGTGTTTGGGTAGAGGACGATGGCTGAGTGTTTGGAAAGCGGACGATGGCTGAGTGTTTGGGTAGAGGACAATGGCTGAGTGTTTGGGTAGAGGACGATGGCTGAGTGTTTGGGTAGAGGATGATGGCTGAGTGTTTGGGTAGAGGACGATGGCTGAGTGTTTGGGTAGAGGACGATGGCTGAGTGTTTGGGTAGAGGACGATGACTGAGTGTTTGGGTAGAGGACGATGGCTGAGTGTTTGGGTAGAGGACGATGGCTGAGTGTTTGGGTAGAGGACGATGGCTGAGTGTTTGGGTAGAGGACGATGGCTGAGTGTTTGGGTAGAGGACGATGGCTGAGTGTTTGGGTAGAGGACGATGGCTGAGTGTTTGGGTAGAGGACGATGGCTGAGTGTTTGAGTAGAGGACGATGGCTGAGTGTTTGGGTAGAGGACGATGGCTGAGTGTTTGGGTAGAGGACGATGGCTGAGAGTTTGGGTAGAGGACGATGGCTGAGTGTTTGGGTAGAGGACGATGGCTGAGTGTTTGGGTAGAGGACGATGGCTGAGTGTTTGGGAAGCGGACGATGGCTGAGTGTTTGGGTAGAGGACGATGGCTGAGTGTTTGGGAAGCGGACGATGGCTGAGTGTTTGGGTAGAGGACGATGGCTGAGTGTTTGGGTAGAGGACGATGGCTGAGTGTTTGGGTAGAGGACGATGGCTGAGTGTTTGGGTAGAGGACGATGGCTGAGTGTTTGGGTAGAGGACGATGGCTGAGGGTTTGGGTAGAGGACGATGGCTGAGTGTTTGGGTAGAGGACGATGGCTGAGTGTTTGGGTAGAGGACGATGGCTGAGTGTTTGGGTAGAGGACGATGGCTGAGTGTTTGGGTAGAGGACGATGGCTGAGTGTTTGGGAAGCGGACGATGGCTGAGTGTTTGGGTAGAGGACGATGGCTGAGTGTTTGGGAAGCGGACGATGGCTGAGTGTTTGGGTAGAGGACGATGGCTGAGTGTTTGGGTAGAGGACGATGGCTGAGTGTTTGGGTAGAGGACGATGGCTGAGTGTTTGGGTAGAGGACGATGGCTGAGTGATTGGGTAGAGGACGATGGCTGAGTGTTTGGGAAGCGGACGATGGCTGAGTGTTCGGGTAGAGGACGGTGGCTGAGTGTTTGGGTAGAGGACGATGGCTGAGTGTTTGGGAAGCGGACGATGGCTGAGTGTTTGGGTAGAGGACGATGGCTGAGTGTTTGGGTAGAGGACGATGGCTGAGTGTTTGGGTAGAGGATGATGGCTGAGTGTTTGGGTAGAGGACGATGGCTGAGTGTTTGGGTAGAGGACGATGGCTGAGTGTTTGGGTAGTGGACGATGGCTGAGTGTTTGGGTAGAGGACGATGGCTGAGTGTTTGGGAAGCGGGCGATGGCTGAGTGTTTGGGTAGAGGACGATGGCTGAGTGTTTGGGTAGAGGACGATGGCTGAGTGTTTGGGTAGAGGACGATGGCTGAGTGTTTGGGTAGAGGACGATGGCTGAGTGTTTGGGATGTGGACGATGGCTGAGTGTTTGGGTAGAGGACGATGGCTGAGTGTTTGGGTAGAGGACGATGGCTGAGGGTTTCGGTAGAGGACGATGGCTAAGTGTTTGGGTAGAGGACGATGGCTGAGTGTTTGGGTAGAGGACGATGGCTGAGTGTTTGGGTAGAGGACGATGGCTGAGTGTTTGGGTAGAGGACGATGGCTGAGGGTTTCGGTAGAGGACGATGGCTAAGTGTTTGGGTAGAGGACGATGGCTGAGTGTTTGGGTAGAGGACGATGGCTGAGTGTTTGGAAAGCGGACGATGGCTGAGTGTTTGGGTAGAGGACAATGGCTGAGTGTTTGGGTAGAGGACGATGGCTGAGTGTTTGGGTAGAGGATGATGGCTGAGTGTTTGGGTAGAGGACGATGGCTGAGTGTTTGGGTAGAGGACGATGGCTGAGTGTTTGGGTAGAGGACGATGGCTGAGTGTTTGGGTAGAGGACGATGACTGAGTGTTTGGGTAGAGGACGATGGCTGAGTGTTTGGGTAGAGGACGATGGCTGAGTGTTTGGGTAGAGGACGATGGCTGAGTGTTTGGGTAGAGGACGATGGCTGAGTGTTTGGGTAGAGGACGATGGCTGAGTGTTTGGGTAGAGGACGATGGCTGAGTGTTTGGGTAGAGGACGATGGCTGAGTGTTTGAGTAGAGGACGATGGCTGAGTGTTTGGGTAGAGGACGATGGCTGAGTGTTTGGGTAGAGGACGATGGCTGAGAGTTTGGGTAGAGGACGATGGCTGAGTGTTTGGGTAGAGGACGATGGCTGAGTGTTTGGGTAGAGGACGATGGCTGAGTGTTTGGGAAGCGGACGATGGCTGAGTGTTTGGGTAGAGGACGATGGCTGAGTGTTTGGGTAGAGGACGATGGCTGAGTGTTTGGGTAGAGGACGATGGCTGAGTGTTTGGGTAGAGGACGATGGCTGAGTGTTTGGGTAGAGGACGATGGCTGAGTGTTTGGGTAGAGGACGATGGCTGAGTGTTTGGGAAGCGGACGATGGCTGAGTGTTTGGGTAGAGGACGATGGCTGAGTGTTTGGGTAGAGGACGATGGCTGAGTGTTTGGGTAGAGGACGATGGCTGAGTGTTTGGGATGTGGATGATGGCTGAGTGTTTGGGTAGAGGACGATGGCTGAGTGTTTGGGTAGAGGACGATGGCTGAGTGTTTGGGTAGAGGACGATGGCTGAGTGTTTGGGAAGCGGACGATGGCTGAGTGTTTGGGTAGAGGACGATGGCTGAGTGTTTGGGTAGAGGACGATGGCTGAGTGTTTGGGTAGAGGACGATGGCTGAGTGTTTGGGTAGAGGACGATGGCTGAGTGTTTGGGTAGAGGACGATGACTGAGTGTTTGGGTAGAGGACGATGGCTGAGTGTTTGGGAAGCGGACGATGGCTGAGTGTTTGGGTAGAGGACGATGGCTGAGTGTTTGGGTAGAGGACGATGGCTGAGTGTTTGGGTAGAGGACGATGGCTGAGTGTTTGGGTAGAGGACGATGACTGAGTGTTTGGGTAGAGGACGATGGCTGAGTGTTTGGGTAGAGGACGATGGCTGAGTGTTTGGGTAGAGGACGATGGCTGAGTGTTTGGGAAGCGGACGATGGCTGAGTGTTTGGGTAGAGGACGATGGCTGAGTGTTTGGGTAGAGGAGGATGGCTGAGTGTTTGGGAAGCAGACGATGGCTGAGTGTTTGGGTAGAGGACGATGGCTGAGTGTTTGGGTAGAGGACGATGGCTGAGTGTTTGGGAAGCGAACGATGGCTGAGTGTTTGGGTAGAGGACGATGGCTGAGTGTTTGGGTAGAGGACGATGGCTGAGTGTTTGGGTAGAGGACGATGGCTGAGTGTTTGGGTAGAGGACGATGGCTGAGTGTTTGGGTAGAGGACGATGGCTGAGTGTTTAGGTAGAGGACGATGGCTGAGTGTTTGGGAAGCGGACGATGGCTGAGGGTTTGGGTAGAGGACGATGGCTGAGTGTTTGGGATGTGGATGATGGCTGAGTGTTTGGGTAGAGGACGATGGCTGAGTGTTTGGGTAGAGGACGATGGCTGAGTGTTTGGGCAGAGGACAATGGCTGAGTGTTTGGGTAGAGGACGATGGCTGAGTGTTTGGGTAGAGGACGATGGCTGAGTGTTTGGGTAGAGGACGATGGCTGAGTGTTTGGGTAGAGGACGATGGCTGAGTGTTTGGGAAGCGGACGAAGGCTGAGTGTTTGGGTAGAGGACGATGGCTGAGTGTTTGGGTAGAGGACGATGGCTGAGTGTTTGGGAAGCGGACGATGGCTGAGTGTTTGGGTAGAGGACGATGGCTGAGTGTTTGGGAAGCGGACGATGGCTGAGTGTTTGGGATGTGGATGATGGCTGAGTGTTTGGGTAGAGGACGATGGCTGAGTGTTTGGGTAGAGGACGATGGCTGAGTGTTTGGGTAGAGGACGATGGCTGAGTGTTTGGGTAGAGGACGATGGCTGAGTGTTTGGGAAGCGGACGATGGCTGAGGTTTTGGGTAGAGGACGATGGCTGAGTGTTTGGGTAGAGGACGATGGCTGAGTGTTTGGGAAGCGGACGATGACTGAGTGTTTGGGTAGAGGACGATGGCTGAGTGTTTGGGTAGAGGACGATGGCTGAGTGTTTGGGTAGAGGACGATGGCTGAGTGTTTGGGAAGCGGACGATGGCTGAGGGTTTGGGTAGAGGACGATGGCTGAGTGTTTGGGTAGAGGACGATGGCTGAGTGTTTGGGCAGAGGACAATGGCTGAGTGTTTGGGTAGAGGACGATGGCTGAGTGTTTGGGTAGAGGACGATGGCTGAGTGTTTGGGTAGAGGACGATGGCTGAGTGTTTGGGAAGCGGACGATGGCTGAGTGTTTGGGATGTGGATGATGGCTGAGTGTTTGGGTAGAAGACGATGGCTGAGTGTTTGGGTAGAGGACGATGGCTGAGTGTTTGGGTAGAGGACGATGGCTGAGTGTTTGGGAAGCGGACGATGGCTGAGTGTTTGGGATGTGGATGATGGCTGAGTGTTTGGGTAGAGGACGATGGCTGAGTGTTTGGGTAGAGGACGATGGCTGAGTGTTTGGGAAGCGGACGATGGCTGAGTGTTTGGGTAGAGGACGATGGCTGAGTGTTTGGGTAGAGGACGATGGCTGAGTGTTTGGGTAGAGGACGATGGCTGAGTGTTTGGGTAGAGGACGATGGCTGAGTGTTTGGGAAGCGGACGATGGCTGAGGGTTTGGGTAGAGGACGATGGCTGAGTGTTTGGGTAGAGGACGATGGCTGAGTGTTTGGGAAGCGGACGATGACTGAGTGTTTGGGTAGAGGACGATGGCTGAGTGTTTGGGTAGAGGACGATGGCTGAGTGTTTGGGTAGAGGACGATGGCTGAGTGTTTGGGAAGCGGACGATGGCTGAGGGTTTGGGTAGAGGACGATGGCTGAGTGTTTGGGTAGAGGACGATGGCTGAGTGTTTGGGCAGAGGACAATGGCTGAGTGTTTGGGTAGAGGACGATGGCTGAGTGTTTGGGTAGAGGACGATGGCTGAGTGTTTGGGTAGAGGACGATGGCTGAGTGTTTGGGAAGCGGACGATGGCTGAGTGTTTGGGATGTGGATGATGGCTGAGTGTTTGGGTAGAGGACGATGACTGAGTGTTTGGGTAGAGGACGATGGCTGAGTGTTTGGGTAGAGGACGATGGCTGAGTGTTTGGGAAGCGGACGATGGCTGAGTGTTTGGGATGTGGATGATGGCTGAGTGTTTGGGTAGAGGACGATGGCTGAGTGTTTGGGTAGAGGACGATGGCTGAGTGTTTGGGAAGCGGACGATGGCTGAGTGTTTGGGATGTGGATGATGGCTGAGTGTTTGGGTAGAGGACGATGGCTGAGGGTTTGGGTAGAGGACGATGGCTAAGTGTTTGGGTAGAGGACGATGGCTGAGTGTTTGGGTAGAGGACGATGGCTGAGTGTTTGGGTAGAGGACAATGGCTGAGTGTTTGGGAAGCGGACGATGGCTGAGTGTTCGGGTAGAGGACGGTGGCTGAGTGTTTGGGTAGAGGACGATGGCTGAGTGTTTGGGAAGCGGACGATGACTAAGTGTTTGGATAGAGGACGATGGCTGAGTGTTTGGGTAGAGGACGATGGCTGAGTGTTTGGGTAGAGGACGATGGCTGAGTGTTTGGGAAGCGGACGATGGCTGAGTGTTTGGGATGTGGATGATGGCTGAGTGTTTGGGTAGAGGACGATGGCTGAGTGTTTGGGTAGAGGACGATGGCTGAGTGTTTGGGAAGCGGACGATGGCTGAGTGTTTGGGATGTGGATGATGGCTGAGTGTTTGGGTAGAGGACGATGGCTGAGTGTTTGGGTAGAGGACGATGGCTGAGTGTTTGGGTAGAGGACGATGGCTGACTGTTTGGGTAGAGGACGATGGCTGAGTGTTTGGGTAGAGGACGATGGCTGAGTGTTTGGGTAGAGGACGATGGCTGAGTGTTTGGGTAGAGGACGATGGCTGAGTGTTTGGGTAGAGGACGATGGCTGAGTGTTTGGGAAGCGGACGATGGCTGAGTGTTTGGGTAGAGGACGATGGCTGAGTGTTTGGGAAGCGGACGATGGCTGAGTGTTTGGGTAGAGGACGATGGCTGAGTGTTTGGGTAGAGGACAATGGCTGAGTGTTTGGGTAGAGGACGATGGCTGAGTGTTTGGGTAGAGGACGATGACTGAGTGTTTGGGTAGAGGACGATGGCTGAGTGTTTGGGAAGCGGACGATGGCTGAGTGTTTGGGTAGAGGACGATGGCTGAGTGTTTGGGTAGAGGACGATGGCTGAGTGTTTGGGTAGAGGACGATGGCTGAGTGTTTGGGTAGAGGACGATGGCTGAGTGTTTGGGTAGAGGACGATGGCTGAGGGTTTGGGTAGAGGACGATGGCTGAGTGTTTGGGTAGAGGACGATGGCTGAGTGTTTGGGTAGAGGACGATGGCTGAGTGTTTGGGTAGAGGACGATGGCTGAGTGTTTGGGTAGAGGACGATGGCTGAGTGTTTGGGAAGCGGACGATGGCTGAGTGTTTGGGTAGAGGACGATGGCTGAGTGTTTGGGAAGCGGACGATGGCTGAGTGTTTGGGTAGAGGACGATGGCTGAGTGTTTGGGTAGAGGACGATGGCTGAGTGTTTGGGTAGAGGACGATGGCTGAGTGTTTGGGTAGAGGACGATGGCTGAGTGATTGGGTAGAGGACGATGGCTGAGTGTTTGGGAAGCGGACGATGGCTGAGTGTTCGGGTAGAGGACGGTGGCTGAGTGTTTGGGTAGAGGACGATGGCTGAGTGTTTGGGAAGCGGACGATGGCTGAGTGTTTGGGTAGAGGACGATGGCTGAGTGTTTGGGTAGAGGACGATGGCTGAGTGTTTGGGTAGAGGATGATGGCTGAGTGTTTGGGTAGAGGACGATGGCTGAGTGTTTGGGTAGAGGACGATGGCTGAGTGTTTGGGTAGTGGACGATGGCTGAGTGTTTGGGTAGAGGACGATGGCTGAGTGTTTGGGAAGCGGGCGATGGCTGAGTGTTTGGGTAGAGGACGATGGCTGAGTGTTTGGGTAGAGGACGATGGCTGAGTGTTTGGGTAGAGGACGATGGCTGAGTGTTTGGGTAGAGGACGATGGCTGAGTGTTTGGGATGTGGACGATGGCTGAGTGTTTGGGTAGAGGACGATGGCTGAGTGTTTGGGTAGAGGACGATGGCTGAGGGTTTCGGTAGAGGACGATGGCTAAGTGTTTGGGTAGAGGACGATGGCTGAGTGTTTGGGTAGAGGACGATGGCTGAGTGTTTGGGAAGCGGACGATGGCTGAGTGTTTGGGATGTGGATGATGGCTGAGTGTTTGGGTAGAGGACGATGGCTGAGTGTTTGGGTAGAGGACGATGGCTGAGTGTTTGGGTAGAGGACGATGGCTGAGTGTTTGGGTAGAGGACGATGGCTGAGTGTTTGGGAAGCGGACGATGGCTGAGGTTTTGGGTAGAGGACGATGGCTGAGTGTTTGGGTAGAGGACGATGGCTGAGTGTTTGGGAAGCGGACGATGACTGAGTGTTTGGGTAGAGGACGATGGCTGAGTGTTTGGGTAGAGGACGATGGCTGAGTGTTTGGGTAGAGGACGATGGCTGAGTGTTTGGGAAGCGGACGATGGCTGAGGGTTTGGGTAGAGGACGATGGCTGAGTGTTTGGGTAGAGGACGATGGCTGAGTGTTTGGGCAGAGGACAATGGCTGAGTGTTTGGGTAGAGGACGATGGCTGAGTGTTTGGGTAGAGGACGATGGCTGAGTGTTTGGGTAGAGGACGATGGCTGAGTGTTTGGGAAGCGGACGATGGCTGAGTGTTTGGGATGTGGATGATGGCTGAGTGTTTGGGTAGAAGACGATGGCTGAGTGTTTGGGTAGAGGACGATGGCTGAGTGTTTGGGTAGAGGACGATGGCTGAGTGTTTGGGAAGCGGACGATGGCTGAGTGTTTGGGATGTGGATGATGGCTGAGTGTTTGGGTAGAGGACGATGGCTGAGTGTTTGGGTAGAGGACGATGGCTGAGTGTTTGGGAAGCGGACGATGGCTGAGTGTTTGGGTAGAGGACGATGGCTGAGTGTTTGGGTAGAGGACGATGGCTGAGTGTTTGGGAAGAGGACGATGGCTGAGTGTTTGGGTAGAGGACGATGGCTGAGTGTTTGGGAAGCGGACGATGGCTGAGGGTTTGGGTAGAGGACGATGGCTGAGTGTTTGGGTAGAGGACGATGGCTGAGTGTTTGGGAAGCGGACGATGACTGAGTGTTTGGGTAGAGGACGATGGCTGAGTGTTTGGGTAGAGGACGATGGCTGAGTGTTTGGGTAGAGGACGATGGCTGAGTGTTTGGGAAGCGGACGATGGCTGAGGGTTTGGGTAGAGGACGATGGCTGAGTGTTTGGGTAGAGGACGATGGCTGAGTGTTTGGGCAGAGGACAATGGCTGAGTGTTTGGGTAGAGGACGATGGCTGAGTGTTTGGGTAGAGGACGATGGCTGAGTGTTTGGGTAGAGGACGATGGCTGAGTGTTTGGGAAGCGGACGATGGCTGAGTGTTTGGGATGTGGATGATGGCTGAGTGTTTGGGTAGAGGACGATGACTGAGTGTTTGGGTAGAGGACGATGGCTGAGTGTTTGGGTAGAGGACGATGGCTGAGTGTTTGGGAAGCGGACGATGGCTGAGTGTTTGGGATGTGGATGATGGCTGAGTGTTTGGGTAGAGGACGATGGCTGAGTGTTTGGGTAGAGGACGATGGCTGAGTGTTTGGGAAGCGGACGATGGCTGAGTGTTTGGGATGTGGATGATGGCTGAGTGTTTGGGTAGAGGACGATGGCTGAGTGTTTGGGTAGAGGACGATGGCTGAGTGTTCGGGTAGAGGACGATGGCTGAGTGTTTGGGTAGAGGACGATGGCTGAGGGTTTGGGTAGAGGACGATGGCTAAGTGTTTGGGTAGAGGACGATGGCTGAGTGTTTGGGTAGAGGACGATGGCTGAGTGTTTGGGTAGAGGACAATGGCTGAGTGTTTGGGAAGCGGACGATGGCTGAGTGTTCGGGTAGAGGACGGTGGCTGAGTGTTTGGGTAGAGGACGATGGCTGAGTGTTTGGGAAGCGGACGATGACTAAGTGTTTGGATAGAGGACGATGGCTGAGTGTTTGGGTAGAGGACGATGGCTGAGTGTTTGGGTAGAGGACGATGGCTGAGTGTTTGGGAAGCGGACGATGGCTGAGTGTTTGGGATGTGGATGATGGCTGAGTGTTTGGGTAGAGGACGATGGCTGAGTGTTTGGGTAGAGGACGATGGCTGAGTGTTTGGGAAGCGGACGATGGCTGAGTGTTTGGGATGTGGATGATGGCTGAGTGTTTGGGTAGAGGACGATGGCTGAGTGTTTGGGTAGAGGACGATGGCTGAGTGTTTGGGTAGAGGACGATGGCTGACTGTTTGGGTAGAGGACGATGGCTGAGTGTTTGGGTAGAGGACGATGGCTGAGTGTTTGGGTAGAGGACGATGGCTGAGTGTTTGGGTAGAGGACGATGGCTGAGTGTTTGGGTAGAGGACGATGGCTGAGTGTTTGGGAAGCGGACGATGGCTGAGTGTTTGGGTAGAGGACGATGGCTGAGTGTTTGGGAAGCGGACGATGGCTGAGTGTTTGGGTAGAGGACGATGGCTGAGTGTTTGGGTAGAGGACAATGGCTGAGTGTTTGGGTAGAGGACGATGGCTGAGTGTTTGGGTAGAGGACGATGACTGAGTGTTTGGGTAGAGGACGATGGCTGAGTGTTTGGGAAGCGGACGATGGCTGAGTGTTTGGGTAGAGGACGATGGCTGAGTGTTTGGGTAGAGGACGATGGCTGAGTGTTTGGGTAGAGGACGATGGCTGAGTGTTTGGGTAGAGGACGATGGCTGAGTGTTTGGGTAGAGGACGATGGCTGAGGGTTTGGGTAGAGGACGATGGCTGAGTGTTTGGGTAGAGGACGATGGCTGAGTGTTTGGGTAGAGGACGATGGCTGAGTGTTTGGGTAGAGGACGATGGCTGAGTGTTTGGGTAGAGGACGATGGCTGAGTGTTTGGGAAGCGGACGATGGCTGAGTGTTTGGGTAGAGGACGATGGCTGAGTGTTTGGGAAGCGGACGATGGCTGAGTGTTTGGGTAGAGGACGATGGCTGAGTGTTTGGGTAGAGGACGATGGCTGAGTGTTTGGGTAGAGGACGATGGCTGAGTGTTTGGGTAGAGGACGATGGCTGAGTGATTGGGTAGAGGACGATGGCTGAGTGTTTGGGAAGCGGACGATGGCTGAGTGTTCGGGTAGAGGACGGTGGCTGAGTGTTTGGGTAGAGGACGATGGCTGAGTGTTTGGGAAGCGGACGATGGCTGAGTGTTTGGGTAGAGGACGATGGCTGAGTGTTTGGGTAGAGGACGATGGCTGAGTGTTTGGGTAGAGGATGATGGCTGAGTGTTTGGGTAGAGGACGATGGCTGAGTGTTTGGGTAGAGGACGATGGCTGAGTGTTTGGGTAGTGGACGATGGCTGAGTGTTTGGGTAGAGGACGATGGCTGAGTGTTTGGGAAGCGGGCGATGGCTGAGTGTTTGGGTAGAGGACGATGGCTGAGTGTTTGGGTAGAGGACGATGGCTGAGTGTTTGGGTAGAGGACGATGGCTGAGTGTTTGGGTAGAGGACGATGGCTGAGTGTTTGGGATGTGGACGATGGCTGAGTGTTTGGGTAGAGGACGATGGCTGAGTGTTTGGGTAGAGGACGATGGCTGAGGGTTTCGGTAGAGGACGATGGCTAAGTGTTTGGGTAGAGGACGATGGCTGAGTGTTTGGGTAGAGGACGATGGCTGAGTGTTTGGGTAGAGGACGATGGCTGAGTGTTTGGGTAGAGGACGATGGCTGAGTGTTTGGGTAGAGGACGATGGCTGAGTGTTCGGGTAGAGGACGATGGCTGAGTGTTTGGGTAGAGGACGATGGCTGAGGGTTTGGGTAGAGGACGATGGCTAAGTGTTTGGGTAGAGGACGATGGCTGAGTGTTTGGGTAGAGGACGATGGCTGAGTGTTTGGGTAGAGGACAATGGCTGAGTGTTTGGGAAGCGGACGATGGCTGAGTGTTCGGGTAGAGGACGGTGGCTGAGTGTTTGGGTAGAGGACGATGGCTGAGTGTTTGGGTAGAGGACGATGGCTGAGTGTTTGGGTAGAGGACGATGGCTGAGTGTTTGGGATGTGGATGATGGCTGAGTGTTTGGGTAGAGGACGATGGCTGAGTGTTTGGGTAGAGGACGATGGCTGAGTGTTTGGGTAGAGGACGATGGCTGACTGTTTGGGTAGAGGACGATGGCTGAGTGTTTGGGTAGAGGACGATGGCTGAGTGTTTGGGTAGAGGACGATGGCTGAGTGTTTGGGTAGAGGACGATGGCTGAGTGTTTGGGTAGAGGACGATGGCTGAGTGTTTGGGAAGCGGACGATGGCTGAGTGTTTGGGTAGAGGACGATGGCTGAGTGTTTGGGAAGCGGACGATGGCTGAGTGTTTGGGTAGAGGACGATGGCTGAGTGTTTGGGTAGAGGACAATGGCTGAGTGTTTGGGTAGAGGACGATGGCTGAGTGTTTGGGTAGAGGACGATGGCTGAGTGTTTGGGTAGAGGACGATGGCTGAGGGTTTGGGTAGAGGACGATGGCTGAGTGTTTGGGTAGAGGACGATGGCTGAGTGTTTGGGTAGAGGACGATGGCTGAGTGTTTGGGTAGAGGACGATGGCTGAGTGTTTGGGTAGAGGACGATGGCTGAGTGTTTGGGAAGCGGACGATGGCTGAGTGTTTGGGTAGAGGACGATGGCTGAGTGTTTGGGAAGCGGACGATGGCTGAGTGTTTGGGTAGAGGACGATGGCTGAGTGTTTGGGTAGAGGACGATGGCTGAGTGTTTGGGTAGAGGACGATGGCTGAGTGTTTGGGTAGAGGACGATGGCTGAGTGATTGGGTAGAGGACGATGGCTGAGTGTTTGGGAAGCGGACGATGGCTGAGTGTTCGGGTAGAGGACGGTGGCTGAGTGTTTGGGTAGAGGACGATGGCTGAGTGTTTGGGAAGCGGACGATGGCTGAGTGTTTGGGTAGAGGACGATGGCTGAGTGTTTGGGTAGAGGACGATGGCTGAGTGTTTGGGTAGAGGATGATGGCTGAGTGTTTGGGTAGAGGACGATGGCTGAGTGTTTGGGTAGAGGACGATGGCTGAGTGTTTGGGTAGTGGACGATGGCTGAGTGTTTGGGTAGAGGACGATGGCTGAGTGTTTGGGAAGCGGGCGATGGCTGAGTGTTTGGGTAGAGGACGATGGCTGAGTGTTTGGGTAGAGGACGATGGCTGAGTGTTTGGGTAGAGGACGATGGCTGAGTGTTTGGGTAGAGGACGATGGCTGAGTGTTTGGGATGTGGACGATGGCTGAGTGTTTGGGTAGAGGACGATGGCTGAGTGTTTGGGTAGAGGACGATGGCTGAGGGTTTCGGTAGAGGACGATGGCTAAGTGTTTGGGTAGAGGACGATGGCTGAGTGTTTGGGTAGAGGACGATGGCTGAGTGTTTGGGTAGAGGACGATGGCTGAGTGTTTGGGTAGAGGACGATGGCTGAGTGTTTGGGTAGAGGACGATGGCTGAGTGTTCGGGTAGAGGACGATGGCTGAGTGTTTGGGTAGAGGACGATGGCTGAGGGTTTGGGTAGAGGACGATGGCTAAGTGTTTGGGTAGAGGACGATGGCTGAGTGTTTGGGTAGAGGACGATGGCTGAGTGTTTGGGTAGAGGACAATGGCTGAGTGTTTGGGAAGCGGACGATGGCTGAGTGTTCGGGTAGAGGACGGTGGCTGAGTGTTTGGGTAGAGGACGATGGCTGAGTGTTTGGGAAGCGGACGATGACTAAGTGTTTGGGTAGAGGACGATGGCTGAGTGTTTGGGTAGAGGACGATGGCTGAGTGTTTGGGTAGAGGACGATGGCTGAGTGTTTGGGAAGCGGACGATGGCTGAGTGTTTGGGATGTGGATGATGGCTGAGTGTTTGGGTAGAGGACGATGGCTGAGTGTTTGGGTAGAGGACGATGGCTGAGTGTTTGGGAAGCGGACGATGGCTGAGTGTTTGGGATGTGGATGATGGCTGAGTGTTTGTGTAGAGGACGATGGCTGAGTGTTTGGGTAGAGGACGATGGCTGAGTGTTTGGGTAGAGGACGATGGCTGAGTGTTTGGGTAGAGGACGATGGCTGAGTGTTTGGGTAGAGGACGATGGCTGAGTGTTTGGGTAGAGGACGATGGCTGAGTGTTTGGGTAGAGGACGATGGCTGAGTGTTTGGGAAGCGGACGATGGCTGAGTGTTTGGGTAGAGGACGATGGCTGAGTGTTTGGGTAGAGGACGATGGCTGAGTGTTTGGGAAGCGGACGATGGCTGAGTGTTTGGGTAGAGGACGATGGCTGAGTGTTTGGGTAGAGGACGATGGCTGAGTGTTTGGGTAGAGGACGATGGCTGAGTGTTTGGGTAGAGGACGATGACTGAGTGTTTGGGTAGAGGACGATGGCTGAGTGTTTGCGAAGCGGACGATGGCTGAGTGTTTGGGTAGAGGACGATGGCTGAGTGTTTGGGTAGAGGACGATGGCTGAGTGTTTGGGTAGAGGACGATGGCTGAGTGTTTGGGTAGAGGACGATGGCTGAGTGTTTGGGTAGAGGACGATGGCTGAGTGTTTGGGTAGAGGACGATGGCTGAGTGTTTGGGTAGAGGACGATGGCTGAGTGTTTGGGTAGAGGACGATGGCTGAGTGTTTGGGTAGAGGACGATGGCTGAGTGTTTGGGTAGAGGACGATGGCTGAGTGTTTGGGTAGAGGACGATGGCTGAGTGTTTGGGAAGCGGACGATGGCTGAGTGTTTGGGTAGAGGACGATGGCTGAGTGTTTGGGAAGCGGACGATGGCTGAGTGTTTGGGTAGAGGACGATGGCTGAGTGTTTGGGTAGAGGACGATGGCTGAGTGTTTGGGATGTGGACGATGGCTGAGTGTTTGGGTAGAGGACGATGGCTGAGTGTTTGGGTAGAGGACGATGGCTGAGTGTTTGGGTAGAGGACGATGGCTGAGGGTTTCGGTAGAGGACGATGGCTAAGTGTTTGGGTAGAGGACGATGGCTGAGTGTTTGGGTAGAGGACGATGGCTGAGTGTTTGGGTAGAGGACGATGGCTGAGTGTTTGGGTAGAGGACGATGGCTGAGTGTTTGGGTAGAGGACGATGGCTGAGTGTTTGGGAAGCGGACGATGGCTGAGTGTTTGGGTAGAGGACGATGGCTGAGTGTTTGGGTAGAGGACGATGGCTGAGTGTTTGGGTAGAGGACGATGGCTGAGTGTTTGGGTAGAGGACCATGGCTGAGTGTTTGGGTAGAGGACGATGGCTGAGTGTTTGGGTAGAGGACGATGGCTGAGTGTTTGGGTAGAGGACGATGGCTGAGTGTTTGGGATGTGGATGATGGCTGAGTGTTTGGGTAGAGGACGATGGCTGAGTGTTTGGGTAGAGGACGATGGCTGAGTGTTTGGGTAGAGGACGATGGCTGAGTGTTTGGAAAGCGGACGATGGCTGAGTGTTTGGGTAGAGGACGATGGCTGAGTGTTTGGGTAGAGGACGATGGCTGAGTGTTTGGGTAGAGGACGATGGCTGAGTGTTTGGGTAGAGGATGATGGCTGAGTGTTTGGGTAGAGGACGATGGCTGAGTGTTTGGGCAGAGGACAATGGCTGAGTGTTTGGGTAGAGGACGATGGCTGAGTGTTTGGGTAGAGGACGATGGCTGAGTGTTTGGGATGTGGATGATGGCTGAGTGTTTGGGTAGAGGATGATGGCTGAGTGTTTGGGTAGAGGACCATGGCTGAGTGTTTGGGTAGAGGACGATGGCTGAGTGTTTGGGTAGAGGACGATGGCTGAGTGTTTGGGTAGAGGACGATGGCTGAGTGTTTGGGTAGAGGACGATGGCTGAGTGTTTGGGATGTGGATGATGGCTGAGTGTTTGGGTAGAGGACGATGGCTGAGTGTTTGGGTAGAGGACGATGGCTGAGTGTTTGGGATGTGGATGATGGCTGAGTGTTTGGGTAGAGGACGATGGCTGAGTGTTTGGGTAGAGGACGATGGCTGAGTGTTTGGGATGTGCATGATGGCTGAGTGTTTGGGTAGAGGACGATGGCTGAGTGTTTGGGTTGAGGACGATGACTGAGTGTTTGGGTAGAGGACGATGGCTGAGTGTTTGGGTAGAGGACGATGGCTGAGTGTTTGGGTAGAGGACGATGGCTGAGTGTTTGGGTAGAGGACGATGGCTGAGTGTTTGGGTAGAGGACGATGGCTGAGTGTTTGGGATGTGGATGATGGCTGAGTGTTTGGGTAGAGGACGATGGCTGAGTGTTTGGGTAGAGGACGATGGCTGAGTGTTTGGGATGTGGATGATGGCTGAGTGTTTGGGTAGAGGACGATGGCTGAGTGTTTGGGTAGAGGACGATGGCTGAGTGTTTGGGATGTGCATGATGGCTGAGTGTTTGGGTAGAGGACGATGGCTGAGTGTTTGGGTAGAGGACGATGGCTGAGTGTTTGGGTAGAGGACGATGGCTGAGTGTTTGGGAAGCGGACGATGGCTGAGTGTTTGGGTAGAGGAGGATGGCTGAGTGTTTGGGTAGAGGACGATGGCTGAGTGTTTGGGTAGAGGACGATGGCTGAGTGTTTGGGATGTGGATGATGGCTGAGTGTTTGGGAAGAGGACGATGGCTGAGTGTTTGGGTAGAGGACGATGGCTGAGTGTTTGGGATGTGGATGATGGCTGAGTGTTTGGGTAGAGGACGATGGCTGAGTGTTTGGGTAGAGGACGATGGCTGAGTGTTTGGGTAGAGGACGATGGCTGAGTGTTTGGGTAGAGGACGATGGCTGAGTGTTGGGTAGAGGACAATGGCTGAGTGTTTGGGAAGCGGACGATGGCTGAGTGTTTGGGTAGAGGACGATGGCTGAGTGTTTGGGTAGAGGACGATGGCTGAGTGTTTGGGATGTGGATGATGGCTGAGTGTTTGGGTAGAGGACGATGGCTGAGTGTTTGGGTAGAGGACGATGGCTGAGTGTTTGGGTAGAGGACGATGGCTGAGTGTTTGGGAAGCGGACGATGGCTGAGTGTTTGGGTAGAGGAGGATGGCTGAGTGTTTGGGTAGAGGACGATGGCTGAGTGTTTGGGTAGAGGACGATGGCTGAGTGTTTGGGATGTGGATGATGGCTGAGTGTTTGGGAAGAGGACGATGGCTGAGTGTTTGGGTAGAGGACGATGGCTGAGTGTTTGGGATGTGGATGATGGCTGAGTGTTTGGGTAGAGGACGATGGCTGAGTGTTTGGGTAGAGGACGATGGCTGAGTGTTTGGGTAGAGGACGATGGCTGAGTGTTTGGGTAGAGGACGATGGCTGAGTGTTTGGGTAGAGGACAATGGCTGAGTGTTTGGGAAGCGGACGATGGCTGAGTGTTTGGGTAGAGGACGATGGCTGAGTGTTTGGGTAGAGGACGATGGCTGAGTGTTTGGGATGTGGATGATGGCTGAGTGTTTGGGTAGAGGACGATGGCTGAGTGTTTGGGATGTGCATGATGGCTGAGTGTTTGGGTAGAGGACGATGGCTGAGTGTTTGGATAGAGGACGATGGCTGAGTTTTTGGGTAGAGGACGATGGCTGAGTGTTTGGGTAGAGGACGATGGCTGAGTGTTTGGGTAGAGGACGATGGCTGAGTGTTTGGGATGTGGATGATGGCTGAGTGTTTGGGTAGAGGACGATGGCTGAGTGTTTGGGTAGAGGACGATGGCTGAGTGTTTGGGATGTGGATGATGGCTGAGTGTTTGGGTAGAGGACGATGGCTGAGTGTTTGGGTAGAGGACGATGGCTGAGTGTTTGGGATGTGCATGATGGCTGAGTGTTTGGGTAGAGGACGATGGCTGAGTGTTTGGATAGAGGACGATGGCTGAGTTTTTGGGTAGAGGACGATGGCTGAGTGTTTGGGTAGAGGACGATGGCTGAGTGTTTGGGTAGAGGATGATGGCTGAGTGTTTGGGTAGAGGACGATGGCTGAGTGTTTGGGAAGAGGACGATGGCTGAGTGTTTGGGTAGAGGACGATGGCTGAGTGTTTGGGTAAAGGACGATGGCTGAGTGTTTGGGAAGCGGACGATGGCTGAGTGTTTGGGTAGAGGACGATGGCTGAGTGTTTGGGTAGAGGACGATGGCTGAGTGTTTGGGTAGAGGACGATGGCTGAGTGTTTGGGAAGCGGACGATGGCTGAATGTTTGGGTAGAGGACGATGGCTGAGTGTTTGGGTAGAGGACGATGGCTGAGTGTTTGGGATGTGGATGATGGCTGAGTGTTTGGGTAGAGGACGATGGCTGAGTGTTTGGGTAGAGGACGATGGCTGAGCGTTTGGGTAGAGGACGATGGCTGAGTGTTTGGGTAGAGGACGATGGCTGAGCGTTTGGGTAGAGGACGATGGCTGAGTGTTTGGGAAGCGGACGATGGCTGAGTGTTTGGGTAGAGGACGATGGCTGAGTGTTTGGGTAGAGGACGATGGCTGAGTGTTTGGGTAGAGGACGATGGCTGAGTGTTTGGGTAGAGGACGATGGCTGAGGGTTTGGGTAGAGGACGATGGCTGAGTGTTTGGGTAGAGGACGATGGCTGAGTGTTTGGGTAGAGGACGATGGCTGAGTGTTTGGGTAGAGGACGATGGGTGAGTGTTTGGGAAGTGGACGATGGCTGAGTGTTTGGCTAGAGGACGATGGCTGAGTGTTTGGGAAGCGGACGATGGCTGAGTGTTTGGGTAGAGGACGATGGCTGAGTGTTTGGGTAGAGGACGATGGCTGAGTGTTTGGGTAGAGGACGATGGCTGAGTGGGTAGAGGATGTATACACCTTGTGTCTGTTCAGTCCGGTGTATCTCCTGAGGTCTCTGTGGGCACCTTGTGTCTGTTCACCCCGGAGTATCTCCTGAGGTCTCTGTGGGCATCTTGTGTCTACTCTCCTCAGGGTATCTCCTGATGTCCCTGTGGGCATTGTATGTCTGTTCACCCTGGAGTATCTCCTAAGGTCTCTGTGGGCACCTTGTGTCTGTTCACTCCGGAGTATCTCCTGAGGTCTCTGTGGGCACCTTGTGCCTGTTCACCCCAGGATATCTCCTGGGGTCTCTGTGGGCACCTTGTGTCTGTTCACCCTCATGTATCTCTTGAGGTCTCTGTGGGCACCTTGTGTCTGTTCACCTCGGGGTATCTCTTGAGGTCTCTGTGGGCACTTTGTGTCTGTTCACCCTGGTTGTATCTCCTGAGGTCTCTGTGGGCACCTTGTGTCTGTTCACCCCGGGGTAACCCTTGAGGTCTCTGTGGGCACCTTGTGTCTGTTCACCCCAGGGTATCTCCTGAAGTCTCTGTGGGCACCTTGTGTCTGTTCACCCCAGGGTATCTCCTGAAGTCTCTGTGGGCACATTGTGTCTGTTTACCCCGGTGTATCTCCTGAGGTCTCTGTGGGCACCTTGTGTCTGTTTACCCCAGGGTATCTCCTGAGGTCTCTGTGGGCACCTTGTGTCCGTTCACCCCGGTGTATCTCCTGAGGTCTCTGTGGGCACCTTGTGTCTGTTCACCCCAGGGTATCTCTTGAGGTCTCTGTGGGCACCTTGTGTCTGTTCACCCCAGGGTATCTCTTGAGGTCTCTGTGGGCACCTTGTGTCTGTTCACCCCAGGGTATCTCCTGAGGTCTCTGTGGGCACCTTGTGTCTGTTCACCCCAGGGTATCTCCTGAGGTCTCTGTGGGCACCATGTGTCTGTTCACCCCAGGGTATCTCCTGAAGTCTTTGTGGGCACCTTGTGTTTGTTCACCCCGGTGTATCTCCTGAGGTCTCTGTGGGCCCCTTGTGTCTGTTCACCCCAGGGTATCTCCTGAGGTCTCTGTGGGCACCTTGTGTCTGTTCACCCCGGTGTATCTCCTGAGGTCTCTGTGGGCACCATGTGTCTGTTCACCCCAGGGTATCTCCTGAGGTCTCTGTGGGCACCTTGTGCCTGTTCACCCCAGGGTATCTCCTGAGGTCTCTGTGGGCACCTTTTGTCGGTTCACCCCAGGGTATCATCTCCTTGGAATCCACTGAAGGATATGTTTTCCCTCCCCCCCGCCCTTAGTATTGATCTATTACATAACAGAGGCATGCTGGGTGGAGGAGGGGTTACAAAGGTATGGGCGTATGAATGTTCTGTTTGCCTGTGCCCAATCTTCTGGGGGGTGGCAGTATCTGACTTCCTGTGTCCCTCAATAGACTTCAAGAAATAGAAGAATTTTCCAAGACACTACAAACATCTGATTTTTTTCAGGTGTTTTTTTCTTCATTTTCACCCGGTGATCCTGTCAGTAACACACTTCCTGTCCCGGGGTGACAACGCCCATTGTACTGTATCTATGGAGGAGCAGAGTTGTCACCCTGGGACAGGACTACAGAGCACCTCCCTCTCTCCTCTTCCCCATAACACAGAAGGGAGGTGTTCTGTATAATGAAATCCTATAACTTGATAAGAGTGCTGCACAGGAAGTTTTCTGGCTCACAAGATTTCTGGCAGGATCACCAGACACAAATCCAACAGAAATATTACTAAAGAGCTTTCAATGGGAAATCCAGAATTGTTTAATACAGGACAGACAGGAGTGACATCTCCAGATATAGGATATATTATACAGCAGTGACATCACGGCTCTATAGATATAGGATATATTATACAGAGTGACATCACGGCTCTCCAGATATAGGATATATTATACAGAGTGACATCACGGCTCCATAGATATAGGATATATTATACAGCAGTGACATCACGGCTCCATAGATATAGGATATATTATACAGAGTGACATCACGGCTCTATAGATATAAGATATATTATACAGAGTGACATCACGGCTCTCCAGATATAGGATATATGGTACAGCAGTGACATCACGGCTCCATAGATATAAGATATATTATACAGAGTGACATCACGGCTCTATAGATATAAGATATATTATACAGAGTGACATCACGGCTCTCCAGATATAGGATATATGGTACAGTGACATCACGGCTCTCCAGATATAGGATATATGGTACAGCAGTGACATCACGGCTCTCCAGATATAGGATATATGGTACAGAGTGACATCACGGCTCTATAGATATAAGATATATTATACAGAGTGACATCACAGCTCTCCAGATATAGGATATATTATACCTAGTGACATCACGGCTCTATAGATATAGGATATATGGTACAGTGACATCACGGCTCTATAGATATAGGATATATTATACAGAGTGACATCACGGCTCTCCAGATATAGGATATATTATACAGCAGTGACATCACGGCTCCATAGATATAGGATATATTATACAGAGTGACATCACGGCTCTCCAGATATAGGATACATTATACAGAGTGACATCACGGCTCTCCAGATATAGGATATTTTATACAGAGTGACATCACGGCTCTCCAGATATAGGATATATTATACACAGTGACATCACGGTTCCATAGATATAGGATACATTATACAGGAGTGACATCACGGCTCTATAGATATAAGATATATTATACAGAGTGACATCGCGGCTCCATAGATATAGGATATATTATACAGAGTGTCATCACGCCTCTCCAGATATAGGATATATGGTACAGCAGTGACATCACAGCTCTCCAGATATAGGATATATGGTACAGTGACATCACGGCTCCATAGATATAGGATATATTATACAGAGTGTCATCACGCCTCTCTAGATATAGGATATATGGTACAGTGACATCACAGCTCTCCAGATATAGGATATGTTATACGGCAGTGACATCACGGCTCTCCAGATATAGGATATGTTATACAGCAGTGACATCACGGCTCTCTAGATATAGGATGTATTATACAGCAGTGACATCGCGGCTCTCCAGATATAGGATATATTATACAGCAGTGACATCACGGCTCTATAGATATAGGAGATATGGTAGAGCAGTGACATCACGGCTCTCCAGATATAGGATATATTATACAGCAGTGACATGATATATGAGGAGTTGGACATTGGGAGATGTAGACGTTCGGTGGAACACTCGGCGTGGTGTTTACGTTCCAGTCTGCTGAGTAGTTCTGCAGATCTCAGTGTTTGCTTTTCCTCTTGGTATCTCATCGGTGAGTTCTTCTAATCACATGTTGGATGAGGTCTGGGGTCAGCGGTGGTGACCCCGGGGATGAGTGACACTCTTCATGTTAGCGGTGACCACGCTATGTCTTCTCTGCAGGTGTTCAGCGATGTCAGCTGAGGGCTCTTCATATAAGTAAAGAAAATCATACTTGGGGGGGGTCACACTCTAAAATGCGTTTACATTCAAGATGGTGCTGCTATAAGACCAACAAACAGTACAAAACAGATTCCAGCACATACAAGAATGACATTTATCCTGCAAGGCTATTTATAAAACACCTGAACATATTCAAAAAAATACGGGGGGGGGGGGTTTGGTCACACTATACGGTCATATAGTGCTAAGCCCACTTACTGCGACAAACTACCCCAAATTAGAGGGTCCTACTCTAGTAATAGAATGAAAGTTTCCGTGTCTCAACCATGGGAGCTAAACTCCTCTATGGAGGAGGAAGTACAGGGTACGGCGAAGGTCCTATGGATAGAGGGGGGAGATTCCTGGAGAAAGTACAGGGTACGGCGAAGGTCCTATGGATAGAGGGGGGAGATTCCTGGAGGAAGTACAGGGTACGGCGAAGGTCCTATGGATAGAGGGGGGAAGATTCCTGGAGGAAGTACAGGGTACGACGATGGTCCTATGGATAGTGTGGGAAGATTCCTGGAGGAAGTACAGGGTACGGCAATGGTCCCATGGATAGCGGGGGAAGATTCCTGGAGGAAGTACAGGGTACGGTGATGGTCCCATGGATAGCGGGGGGGGGGGAGATTCCTGGAGGAAGTACAGGGTACGGCGATGGTCCTATGGATAGTGGGGGAAGATTCCTGGAGGAAGTACAGGGTACGGTGATGGTCTATGGATAGCGGGGGAAGATTCTTGGAGGAAGTACAGGGTATGGCGATGGTCCCATGGATAGCAGGGGAAGATTCCTGGAGGAAGTACAGGGTACGGTGATGGTCTATTGATAGAGGGGGGAGATTCCTGGAGGAAGTACATGGTACGGCGATGGTCCCATGGATAGCAGGGGAAGATTCCTGGAGGAAGTACAGGGTACGGCGATGGTCCCATGGATAGCGGGGGAAGACTCCTGGAGGAAGTACAGGGTACGGCGATGGTCCTATGGATAGCGGGGGAAGATTCCTGGAGGAAGTACAGGGTACGGTGATGGTCTATGGATAGCGGAGGAAGATTCCTGGAGGAAGTACAGGGTATGGCGATGGTCTATGGATAGAGGGGGGAGATTCCTGGAGGAAGTACATGGTACGGCGATGGTCCCATGGATAGCGGGGGGAAGATTCCTGGAGGAAGTACAGGGTACGGCGATGGTCCCATTCATAGCGGGGGAAGACTCCTGGAGGAAGTACAGGGTACGGCGACGGCGATTGGCCTATTGATAGAGGGGAGAGATTCCTGGAGGAAGTACAGGGTACGGCGATGGTCCCATTCATAGCGGGGGAAGACTCCTGGAGGAAGTACAGGGTACGGCGACGCCGATTGGCCTATTGATAGAGGGGGGAGATTCCTGGAGGAAGTACAGTGTACGGCGATGGTCTATGGATAGCGGGGGAAGATTCCTGGAGGAAGTACAGGGTACGGTGATGGTCTATGGATAGCGGGGGAAGATTCTTGGAGGAAGTACAGGGTATGGCGATGGTCCCATGGATAGCAGGGGAAGATTCCTGGAGGAAGTACAGGGTACGGTGATGGTCTATTGATAGAGGGGGGAGATTCCTGGAGGAAGTACATGGTACGGCGATGGTCCCATGGATAGCAGGGGAAGATTCCTGGAGGAAGTACAGGGTACGGCGATGGTCCCATGGATAGCGGGGGAAGACTCCTGGAGGAAGTACAGGGTACGGCGATGGTCCTATGGATAGCGGGGGAAGATTCCTGGAGGAAGTACAGGGTACGGTGATGGTCTATGGATAGCGGAGGAAGATTCCTGGAGGAAGTACAGGGTATGGCGATGGTCTATGGATAGAGGGGGGAGATTCCTGGAGGAAGTACATGGTACGGCGATGGTCCCATGGATAGCGGGGGGAAGATTCCTGGAGGAAGTACAGGGTACGGCGATGGTCCCATTCATAGCGGGGGAAGACTCCTGGAGGAAGTACAGGGTACGGCGACGGCGATTGGCCTATTGATAGAGGGGAGAGATTCCTGGAGGAAGTACAGGGTACGGCGATGGTCCCATTCATAGCGGGGGAAGACTCCTGGAGGAAGTACAGGGTACGGCGACGCCGATTGGCCTATTGATAGAGGGGGGAGATTCCTGGAGGAAGTACAGTGTACGGCGATGGTCTATGGATAGCGGGGGAAGATTCCTGGAGGAAGTACAGGGTATGGCGATGGTCCTATTTATAGAGGGGGAGATTCCCGGAGGAAGTACAGGAAACGGCGATGGTCCCATGGATAGCGGGGGAAGATTCCTGGAGGAAGTACAGGGTACGGCGATGGTCCCATTCATAGCGGGGGAAGACTCCTGGAGGAAGTACAGGGTGCGGCGACGGCGATTGGCCTATTGATAGAGGGGGGAGATTCCTGGAGGAAGTACAGGGTACGGCGATGGTCCCATGGATAGCGGGGGAAGATTCCTGGAGGAAATACAGGGTACGGCGACGGTCTATTGATAGAGGGGGGAGATTCCTGGAGGAAGTACAGGGTACGGCGATGGTCCCATTTATGGCAGAGGTAAGACAATTTTTGGGGGAAGGGGAGTACTGTGGGGACATCTTATAGGAGAGGAGAAATACTACGGGGAAAGGGAGGGGAGAGGAAGAAATGTTTTATCAGCATAAAGCAAGTAACATAAAACACACAATAAATATAATCCCCCCAGACTACGTTCTCTTATACCCCCCCAGTCTACATTCTCTTATACCCCCCAGTCTACGTTTTCTTAAACCACCCCCAGTCTACGTCATCTTATACCCCTCCAGTCTACGTTTTTTTAAACAACCCCCAGTCTACGTTATCTTATACCCCCCCAGTCTACGTTATCTTATACCCCCCCAGTCTACGTCATCTTATACCTCCCTGTCTATGTTATCTTATACCCCCCCCCCCAGCCTATGTTATCTTATACCACCCCAGTCTATGTTATCTTATCCCCCCCCGTCTATGTTATCTTATCCCCCCAGTCTATGTTATCTTATCCCCCCCCAGTCTATGTTATCTTATCCCCCCAGTCTATGTTATCTTATCCCCCCCCAGTCTAGGTTATCTTATCCCCCCCAGTCTACATTATCTTATACCCCCCAGTCTATGTTATGTTATCCCCCCCAGTCTACGTTATCTTATACCCCCCCAGTCTATGTTATCCTATTCCCCCCCAGTCTACGTTATCTTATACCCCCCCAGTCTATGTTATCTTATACCCCCAGTCTACGTAATCTTATACCCCCACTCTTTCCTTCAAATTCAAAAGCTCAATAAGCCGGTGGAGGAAAGAACTGTGAAGCCTGGTGGTGCGGGGATAATACTCCTGAACTGCCAGCCAGAGAGGGGAACAATTTAATCATTAAACAAAGGTAGGTATACTGGGGGCTCTGTGAAGAAATGCGGGGAGGGGAAGATCTCCTGGCTCATAACGTGGGGGTGGGGTAGCTGGGGGGAGGTTAGTGTAGTAGGGCAGTGGGGGATGGAGGGGCAGAGTAGTAGGGTGGTTGGAGTAAGGTGGGGTTCTGAACGCACATTCAGTGCTGCTGGAGGGTTTGTAATGGATCAAAGAGTGCGCCTGTCCACAGACTCCGTTGATAGGCTCACATTCATAAAAAAGAATCAGTCCTGGATCAGCAGCTATCAAGCAGCTAATGCTGATGTAACTGAATTGAATTTTCCATGGATGTGGGATCCCTTGAAGACTGGTTATGCTGCCTATCCTATTCCTCCTCAATCTTGATGATGCTAGCTTTCAACAATATTATTGGTTGAGAGCACCACCACCACCCAAGGCCCAATTTTTCTGCCCCTATTTAACAGGGGCATGTAATTACAATTTAATATCTAATATTTAACAGCAGGGCCCGTTCCTGCACCCAACAAGAGTATCTGTGAGGGGTTACAGTGTTCTGCTACCACTAAAACCAAAGGCCCAATTTTTCTGCAGAGTAAATAGTGCAGGCCGTATAGTATATATACTGCAGTTCAGAGTATATAGTGCCTGGGGGCCATTTTTTTGTTTAATTTTGGTGCGGGGTTCCCCTTACATAGTAGATGAGGTTGAAAAAAGACACAAGTCCATCAAGTCCAGCTTTTGTGTGATTATGTGTCAGTATTACATTGTATATCCCTGTATGTTGTGGTCATTCAGGTGATTATCTAATAGTTTCTTGAAACTATCGATGCCCCCCGCTGAGACCACCGCCTGTGGAAGGGAATTCCACATCCTTGCCGCTCTTACAGTAAAGAACCCTCTACGTAGTTTAAGGTTAAACCTCTTTTCTTCTAATTTTAATGAGTGGCCACGAGTCTTATTAAACTCCCTTCTGCGAAAAAGTTTTCTCCCTATTGTGGGGTCACCAGTACGGTATTTGTAAATTGAAATCATATCCTCTCTCAAGCGTCTCTTCTCCAGAGAGAATAAGTTCAGAGCTCACAACCTTTCCTCATAACTAAGATCCTCCAGACCCTTTATTAGCTTTGTTGCCCTTCTTTGTACTCGCTCCATTTCCAGTACATCCCTCCTGAGGACTGGTGCCCAGAACTGGACAGCATACTCCAGGTGCGGCCGGACCAGAGTCTTGTAGAGCGGGAGAATTATCGTTTTATCTCTGGAGTTGATCCCTTTTTAATGCCAATATTCTGTTTGCTTTATTAGCAGCAGCTTGGCATTGCATGCCATTGCTGAGCCTATCATCCACTAGGACCCCCAGGTCCTTTTCCATCCTAGATTCCCCCAGAGGTTCTCCCCCCAGTCTATAGATTGCATTCAGATTTTTACCACCCAAATGCATTATTTTACATTTTTCTACATTGAACCTCATTTCCCATGTAGTTGCCCCTCCCCCATTAATTTGTTCAGATCTTCTTGCAAGGTTTCCACATCCTGCGGAGAAGTTATTGCCCTGCTTAGCTTAGTATCGTCTGCAAATACAGAGATGGAACTGTTTATCCCATCCTCCAGGTCGTTTATAAACAAATTAAATAGGATTGGTCCCAGCACAGAACCCTGGGGAACCCCACTACCCACCCCTGACCATTCCGAGTACTCCCCATTTATCACCACCCTCTGAACACGCCCTTGTAGCCAGTTTTCAATCCATGTACTCACCCTATGGTCCATGCCAACGCACCTTATTTTGTACAGTAAACGTTTATGGGGAACTGTGTCAAATGCTTTTGTAAAATCCAGATACACCACGTCTACGGGCCTTCCTTTATCTAGATGGCAACTCACCTCCTCATAGAAGGTTAATAGATTGGTTTGGCAAGAACGATTCTTCATGAATCCATGCTGATTACTGCTAATGATATCATTCTTATTACTAAAATCTTGTATATAGTCCCTTATCATCCCCTCCAAGAGTTTACATACTATTGATGTTAGGCTAACTGGTAGTAATTCCCAGGGATGTATTTTGGGCCCTTTTTAAATATTGGTGCTACATTGGCTTTTCTCCAATCAGCTGGTACCATTCCAGTCAGTAGACCGTCAGTAAAAATTAGGAACAATGGTCTGGCATCTCCTTGACTGAGTTCCCTAAGTACCCTCGGATGCAAGCCATCTGGTCCCGGTGATTTATTAATGTTAAGTTTCTCAAATCTGATTTTAATTCTGTCCTGTGTTGTGTCATGATGATAAACACTGCAGTTTTGGTTATTGAAGCCCCCCGATTCCCTCGTGAAGACTGAGGAGAAGAATAAATTCAATACCTTCGCCATCTCCCCATCCTTTGTAACCAGATGTCCTTCCTCATTCTTTATGGGGCCAATATGGACTGTCCTCCCTTTTTTACTGTTTACATACTTAAAGAATTTCTTGGGATTTTTTTGCTCTCCTCCACTATGTGTCTTTCATATTCTATCTTAGCCGTCCTAATTGCACCCTTACATTTCTTGTTGCATTCTTTATAAAGTCTGAATGCTGATGATGATCCCTCAACCTTGTATTTTTTGAAGGCCTTCTCCTTTGCTTTTATATGCATTTTTACATTGGAGTTAAGCCATCCAGGACTTTTGTTCGCTCTTTTAAATTTATTACCCAATATGATACATTGGCTAATGCCCTTATTTAATATGCTCTTAAAGCAAACCCATCTCTTCTCCGTATTCTTTGTTCCTAAGATTTTATCCCAATTTACCTTTTAGCAAGGTTTGTAGTTTAGGGAAGTTGGCTCTTTTGAATTTCAGTGTCTTAATATCCATGTAGAAAAACATGAATAGCCACAGCGAACAAAAGCAGATTAAGTCAGTTGACGCGTTTCAGCCTATAAGGCCTTAGTCATAACCGGAGTGTGGATCATTTTTTTCTACATTACTCTACTCAGCCAGCGACTGTGGATAGAGCACCCAGGAGCTCTGTTATCTATGTGGTGTATGGGGAGTAGAACTGACTTTTCTGTTTATACACTTAATATCCATACTAGACACGAAGGGCCTGGTAATGGACTGGGGGGGATACGCCGTTTTTTTTCAATGATTTTTATCTATATTGCCGGGATCTGGCAATACATAATAGCCGCCAGCAGTTTAAATGACATTTTTTCCTTTAGAAATGTCATTTTGCTGTGGCACTGTTATAAACATGGTAAAGATGCACCACTTTACAGGCATACTATAGACACCCCCCAGGTATGAAATTTAAAGGAATATTTCATTTTTATTGTTTCACTTTAAGTTTTATTAAAATCACTGCTCCTGAAAAAATGGCCTTTTTTAAAACTTTTTTTTGCATTGATACATGTCCCCTGGGGCAGGACTCGGGTCCCCAAACAATCCCCTGGGGCAGGACCCGGGTCCCCAAACAATCCCCTGGGGCAGGACCCGGGTCCCCAAACAATCCCCTGGGGCAGGACCCAGGTCCCCAAACACTCCCCTGGGGCAGGACTCGGGTCCCCAAACACTCCCCTGGGGCACGACCCGGGTCCCCAAACACTCCTCTGGAGGAGGACTCGGGTCCCCAAACACTCCCCTGGGGCAGGACTCGGGTCCCCAAACACTCTTCTAGGGCAGGACTCGGGTCCCCAAACACTCCTCTAGGGCAGGACTCGGGTCCCCAAACACTCCCCTGGGGCAGGACTCGGGTCCCCAAAAACTCCCCTGGGGCAGGACCCGGGTCCCCAAATGCTCCTCTGGGGCAGGACCCAGGTCCCCAAACACTCCCCTGGGGCAGGACCCGGGTCCCCAAACACTCCCCTGGGGCAGGACTTGGGTCCCCAAACACTCTTCTAGGGCAGGACTCGGGTCCCCAAACACTCCCCTGGGGCAGGACTCGGGTCCCCAAACACTCCCCTGGGGCAGGACCCGGGTCCCCAAACACTCCCCTGGGGCAGGACCCGGGTCCCCAAACACTCCTCTGGGGCAGGACCCGGGTCCCCAAACACTCCCCTGGGGCAGGACTCGGGTCCCCAAACACTCTTCTAGGGCAGGACTCGGGTCCCCAAACACTCCCCTGTGGCAGGACCCGGGTCCCCAAACACTCCTCTAGGGCAGGACTTGGTCCCCAAACACTTCCCTGGGGCAGGACTCGGGTCCCCAGACACTCCCCTGGGGCAGGACTCGGGTCCCCAAACACTCTTCTAGGGCAGGACTCGGGTCCCCAAACACTCCCCTGGGGCAGGACTCGGGTCCCCAAACACTCCCCTGGGGCAGGACCCGGGTCCCCAAACACTCCCCTGGGGCAGGACCCGGGTCCCCAAACACTCCTCTGAGGCAGGACCCGGGTCCCCAAACACTCCCCTGGGGCAGGACTCGGGTCCCCAAACACTCTTCTAGGGCAGGACTCGGGTCCCCAAACACTCCCCTGGGGCAGGACTCGGTCCCCAAACACTTCCCTGGGGCAGGACTCGGGTCCCCAGACACTCCCCTGGGGCAGGACCCGGGTCCCCAAACGCTCCTCTGGGGCAGGACCCGGGTCCCCAAACACTCCCCTGGGGCAGGACTCGGGTCCCCAAACACTCCCCTGGGGCAGGACTCAGGTCCCCAAACACTCCCCTGGGGCAGGACCCGGGTCCCCAAACACTCCCCTGGGGCAGGACCCGGGTTCCCAAACACTCCTCTAGGGTAGGACTCGGGTCCCCAAAAACTCCCATGGGGCAGGACCCGTTCCCCAAACACTCCCCTGGGGCAGGACTCGGGTCCCCAAACACTCTTCTAGGGCAGGACTCGGGTCCCCAAACACTCCCCTGGGGCAGGACTCAGGTCCCCAAACACTCCCCTGGGGCAGGACCCGGGTCCCCAAACACTCCCCTGGGGCAGGACCCGGGTTCCCAAACACTCCTCTAGGGTAGGACTCGGGTCCCCAAACACTCCCCTGGGGCAGGACTCGGGTCCCCAAACACTCTTCTAGGGCAGGACTCGGGTCCCCAAACACTCCCCTGGGGCAGGACCCGGGTCCCCAAACACTCCTCTGGGGCAGGACTCAGGTCCCCAAACACTCCCCTGGGGCAGGACCCGGGTCCCCAAACACTCCCCTGGGGCAGAACCCGGGTCCCCAAACACTCCCCCAGGGCAGGACCCGGGTCCCCAAACACTCCCCTGGGGCAGGACCCGGGTCCCCAAACGCTCCTCTGGGGCAGGACCCGGGTCCCCAAACACTCCCCTGGGGCAGGACCCGGGTTCCCAAACACTCCTCTAGGGTAGGACTCGGGTCCCCAAACACTCCCCTGGGGCAGGACTCAGGTCCCCAAAAACTCCCCTGGGCCAGGACCCAGGTCCCCAAATGCTCCTCTGGGGCAGGACCCGGGTCCCCAAACACTCCCCCAGGGCAGGACCCGGGTCCCCAAACACTCCCCTGGGGCAGGACCCGGGTCCCCAAACGCCCCTCTGGGGCAGGACCCGGGTCCCCAAACACTCCCCTGGGGCAGGACCCGGGTCCCCAAACACTCCACTGGGGCAGGACCCGGGTCCCCAAACGCTCCCCTGGGGCAGAACCCGGGTCCCCAAAAACTCCCCCAGGGCAGGACCCGGGTCCCCAAACACTCCCCTGGGGCAGGACCCGGGTCCCCAAACGCTCCTCTGGGGCAGGACCCGGGTCCCCAAACACTCCCCTGGGGCAGGACCCGGGTTCCCAAACACTCCTCTAGGGTAGGACTCGGGTCCCCAAACACTCCCCTGGGGCAGGACTCGGGTCCCCAAAAACTCCCCTGGGCCAGGACCCAGGTCCCCAAACACTCCCCCAGGGCAGGACCCGGGTCCCCAAACACTCCCCTGGGGCAGGACCCGGGTCCCCAAACGCCCCTCTGGGGCAGGACCCGGGTCCCCAAACACTCCCCTGGGGCAGGACCCGGGTCCCCAAACACTCCCCTGGGGCAGGACCCGGGTCCCCAAACGCTCCCCTGGGGCAGGACCCGGGTCCCCAAACACTCCCCTGGGGCAGGACCCGGGTCCCCAAACACTCCCCTGGGGCAGGACCCGGGTTCCCAAACACTCCTCTAGGGTAGGACTCGGGTCCCCAAAAACTCCCATGGGGCAGGACCCGGGTCCCCAAACACTCCCCTGGGGCAGGACTCGGGTTCCCAAACACTCCCCTGGGGCAGGACCCGGGTTCCCAAACACTCCCCTGGGGCAGGACCCGGGTCCCCAAACACTCCCCTGGGGCAGGACCGGGTTCCCAAACACTCCCCTGGGGCAGGACCCGGGTTCCCAAACACTCCTCTAGGGTACGACTCAGGTCCCCAAACACTCCCCTGGGGCAGGACTCGGGTCCCCACTCTTCTAGGGCAGGACTCGGGTCCCCAAACACTCCCCTGGGGCAGGACTCAGGTCCCCAAACACTCCCCTGGGGCAGGACCCGGGTCCCCAAACACTCCCCTGGGGCAGGACCCGGGTTCCCAAACACTCCTCTAGGGTAGGACTCGGGTCCCCAAACACTCCCCTGGGGCAGGACTCGGGTCCCCAAACACTCTTCTAGGGCAGGACTCGGGTCCCCAAACACTCCCCTGGGGCAGGACCCGGGTCCCCAAACACTCCTCTGGGGCAGGACTCAGGTCCCCAAACACTCCCCTGGGGCAGGACCCGGGTCCCCAAACACTCCCCTGGGGCAGGACCCGGGTTCCCAAACACTCCTCTAGGGTAGGACTCGGGTCCCCAAACACTCTTCTAGGGCAGGACTCGGGTCCCCAAACATTCCCCTGGGGCAGGACTCAGGTCACCAAACACTCCCCTGGGGCAGGACCCGGGTCCCCAAATGCTCCTCTGGGGCAGGACCCGGGTCCCCAAACACTCCCCCAGGGCAGGACCCGGGTCCCCAAACACTCCCCTGGGGCAGGACCCGGGTCCCCAAACACTCCCTTGGGGCAGGACCCGGGTCCCCAAACGCTCCTCTGGGGCAGGACCCGGGTCCCCAAACACTCCCCTGGGGCAGGACCTGGGTTCCCAAACACTCCTCTAGGGTAGGACTTGGGTCCCCAAACGCTCCCCTGGGGCAGGACCCGGGACCCCAAACACTTTTTATGACAATAACTTGCATATTAGCCTTTAAAATGAGCACTTTTGATTTTTCACATTCGAGTCCCATAGACTTTAATGGTGTTCACCTCATCGGACAGACGATTAATTCCATCCATTTCTTGAATGAATATTATCCAGAGTTTGATTTATTTGTCATATTAATGATTCTCGGCTCCCTCGCTCCTCTCCTGATTGAGCACTTTGTAGAATGTGGGTCCTCTTCCCACCATACCGGCTCCACATTCTTCTCTTCATACTTATTGAAATATTGCCTTTTTATTATACAGTGGAACCTCGGCTAACGAGTAATGCGGTTAACGAGCGTTTGGAAAGACGAGCAACTTTTTAAAAAAAAAAGTCCTGACTAGGCTTGCGAGTGTTGTCTCACAAAAACGAGCAGGATTCAAGCCAACGGGGTGTGCAGTACCGCATTCGGCCAGCGGTGTGGTGGGGGGGACGCCGGTGACACTCGGAACGGTTCGGAGCCGTTCGGAAATCCTCGGAACACTGGGAAATACTCCCTTCCCGAGTGTTTCCGAGCCTTTCCGAAGGGATTTTTACAAGTTCAGCCGAGCTGTCCCTGAATATTTCCGAGGATCTCCGGCGCCCCCCCTCCCCACCTCTGGCCACATGTGGTATTGCATGCAATAGAAGTCAATGCGGAACGAATTATCTTCGTTTCCATTGACTGTTATGGGGAAACCCGCTTTGATATACAAGTGATTCGGATTACAAGCATTCTCCTGGAATGGATTATACTCGTAATTCAAGGTTCTATAGGCCTTTTTAATTTAGTACCTAATGTCCCCTCTATGTTCTTTTCCTTAAATATATTATTGATCAGCGTATATGTGTATCGTAACACACATATAGAATAATTAATCATTTTTACACTAATTGATTGATAAATTAATTGGTTGTTTTTTAATTAATTAATTTTTTATTTTGTATTATTTATTGTTCATATCATAGCATTTATTTCATGTCTGGCCCGTTATGTTTGTGTGTTTATTATCTGCCTTTTAAAATTGTTGCTTATTTATTGATCCATTATCCCCCTGTTCATCTTGTGATGATCTAGGCCCCTCCCCCCATGGTATGAGCTGTTGGGTCATGGCAGTAGGGTTTTGGTAAGGGCTGTTGGGTCATGGCAGTAGGGTTTTGGTATGGGCTGTTGGGTCATTACGGTAGGGTTTCGGTATTGGCTGTTGGGTCATGGCGGTAGGGTTTTGGTATGGGCTGTTGGATCATGGTGGTAGGATTTTGGTATGGGCTGTTGGGTCATGGTGGTAGGGTTTTGGTTTGAGTTGTTGGGTGATGGCGGTAGGGTTTTGTTATGAGCTGTCGGGTCATGGCGGTAGGGTTTTGGTTTGAGTCGTTGGGTGATGGCGGTAGGGTTTTGGTATGAGCTGTTGGGTCATGGCGGTAGGGTTTTGGTATAAGCTGTTGGGTCATGGCGGTAGGGTTTTGGTTTGAGTCATTGGGTGATGGCGGTAGGGTTTTGGTATGGGCTGTTGGGTCATTACGGTAGGGTTTTGGTATTGGCTGTTGGGTCATGACGGTAGGGTTTTGGTATGGGCTGTTGGGTCATAGCGGTAGGGTTGTGGTTTGAGTCGTTGGGTGGTGGTGGTAGGGTTTTGGTATGAGCTGTCGGGTCATGGCGGTAGGGTTTTGGTTTGAGTTGTTGGGTGATGGCGGTAGGGTTTTGGTATGAGCTGTTGGGTCATGGCGGTAGGGTTTTGGTATGAGCTGTTGGGTCATGGCGGTAGGGTTTTGATATGGGCTGTTGGGTCATGGCGGTAGGGTTTTGGTATGATCTGTTGGGTCATGGCGGTAGGGTTTTGGTATGGGCTGTTGGGTCATGGCGGTAGGGTTTTGGTATGGGCTGTTGGCTCATGGCGGTAGGGTTTTGGTATGGGCTGTTGGGTCATGATGGTAGGGTTTTGGAATGGGCTGTTGGGTCATGGCGGTAGGGTTTTGGTATGGGCTGTTGGGTCATGGCGGTAGGGTTTTGGTATAGGCTGTTGGGTCATGGCGGTAGGGTTTTGGTATGGGCTGTTGGGTCATGGCGGTAGGGTTTTGGTATGGGCTGTTGGGTCTTGGCGGTAGGGTTTTGGTATGGGCTGTTGGGTCATGGCGGTAGGGTTTTGGTATGAGCTGTTGGGTAATGGCGGTAGGGTTTTGGTTTGAGTTGTTGGGTGATGGCGGTAGGGTTTTGGTATGAGCTGTTGGGTCATGGCAGTAGGGTTTTGGTATGGGCTGTTGAGTCATTACGGTAGGGTTTTGGTATTGGCTGTTGGGTCATGACGGTAGGGTTTTGGTATGGGCTGTTGGGTCATGACGGTAGGGTTTTGGTATGGGCTGTTGGGTCATATCGGTAGGGTTGTGGTTTGAGTCGTTGGGTGGTGGTGGTAGGGTTTTGGTATGAGCTGTCGGGTCATGGCGGTAGGGTTTTGGTATGAGCTGTTGGGTCATGGCGGTAGGGTTTTGGTATGAGCTGTTGGGTCATGGCGGTAGGGTTTTGGTATAAGCTGTTGGGTCATGGCGGTAGGGTTTTGGTTTGAGTCATTGAGTGATGGCGGTAGGGTTTTGGTATGGGCTGTTGGGTCATTACGGTAGGGTTTTGGTATTGGCTGTTGGGTCATGACGGTAGGGTTTTGGAATGGGCTGTTGGGTCATGACGGTAGGGTTTTGGTATGGGCTGTTGGGTCATAGCGGTAGGGTTGTGGTTTGAGTCGTTGGGTGGTGGTGGTAGGGTTTTGGTATGAGCTGTCGGGTCATGGCGGTAGGGTTTTGGTTTGAGTCGTTGGGTGATGGCGGTAGGGTTTTGGTATGAGCTGTTGGGTCATGGCGGTAGGGTTTTGGTATAAGCTGTTGGGTCATGGCGGTAGGGTTTTGGTTTGAGTCATTGGGTGATGGCGGTAGGGTTTTGGTATGAGCTGTTGGGTCATGGCGGTAGGGTTTTGGTATAAGCTGTTGGGTCATGGCGGTAGGGTTTTGGTTTGAGTCATTGGGTGATGGCGGTAGGGTTTTGGTATGGGCTGTTGGGTCATTACGGTAGGGTTTTGGTATTGGCTGTTGGGTCATGACGGTAGGGTTTTGGTATGGGCTGTTGGGTCATAGCGGTAGGGTTGTGGTTTGAGTCGTTGGGTGGTGGTGGTAGGGTTTTGGTATGAGCTGTCGGGTCATGGCGGTAGGGTTTTGGTTTGAGTTGTTGGGTGATGGCGGTAGGGTTTTGGTATGAGCTGTTGGGTCATGGCGGTAGGGTTTTGGTATGAGCTGTTGGGTCATGGCAGTAGGGTTTTGATATGGGCTGTTGGGTCATGGCGGTAGGGTTTTGGTATGATCTGTTGGGTCATGGCGGTAGGGTTTTGGTATGGGCTGTTGGCTCATGGCGGTAGGGTTTTGGTATGGGCTGTTGGCTCATGGCGGTAGGGTTTTGGTATGGGCTGTTGGGTCATGATGGTAGGGTTTTGGAATGGGCTGTTGGGTCATGGCGGTAGGGTTTTGGTATGGGCTGTTGGGTCATGGCGGTAGGGTTTTGGTATAGGCTGTTGGGTCATGGCGGTAGGGTTTTGGTATGGGCTGTTGGGTGATGGCGGTAGGGTTTTGGTTTGAGTTATTGGGTGATGGCGGTAGGGTTTTGGTATGAGCTGTTGGGTCATGGCAGTAGGGTTTTGGTATGGGCTGTTGGGTCATTACGGTAGGGTTTTGGTATTGGCTGTTGGGTCATGACGGTAGGGTTTTGGTATGGGCTGTTGGGTCATGACGGTAGGGTTTTGGTATGGGCTGTTGGGTCATAGCGGTAGGGTTGTGGTTTGAGTCGTTGGGTGGTGGTGGTAGGGTTTTGGTATGAGCTGTCGGGTCATGGCGGTAGGGTTTTGGTTTGAGTCGTTGGGTGATGGCGGTAGGGTTTTGGTATGAGCTGTTGGGTCATGGCGGTAGGGTTTTGGTATAAGCTGTTGGGTCATGGCGGTAGGGTTTTGGTTTGAGTCATTGAGTGATGGCGGTAGGGTTTTGGTATGGGCTGTTGGGTCATTACGGTAGGGTTTTGGTATTGGCTGTTGGGTCATGACGGTAGGGTTTTGGTATGGGCTGTTGGGTCATGACGGTAGGGTTTTGGTATGGGCTGTTGGGTCATAGCGGTAGGGTTGTGGTTTGAGTCGTTGGGTGGTGGTGGTAGGGTTTTGGTATGAGCTGTCAGGTCATGGCGGTAGGGTTTTGGTTTGAGTCGTTGGGTGATGGCGGTAAGGTTTTGGTATGAGCTGTTGGGTCATGGCGGTAGGGTTTTGGTATGAGCTGTTGGGTCATGGCGGTAGGGTTTTGGTATGGGCTGTTGGGTCATGGCGGTAGGGTTTTGGTATGGGCTGTTGGGTCATGGCGGTAGGGTTTTGGTATGGGCTGTTGGCTCATGGCGGTAGGGTTTTGGTATGGGCTGTTGGGTCATGATGGTAGGGTTTTGGTATAGGCTGTTGGGTCATGGCGGTAGGGTTTTGGTATGGGCTGTTGGGTCATGGCGGTAGGGTTTTGGTATGGGCTGTTGGGTCTTGGCAGTAGGGTTTTGGTATGGGCTGTTGGGTCATGGCGGTAGGGTTTTGGTATGAGCTGTTGGGTGATGGCGGTAGGGTTTTGGTTTGAGTTATTGGGTGATGGCGGTAGGGTTTTGGTATGAGCTGTTGGGTCATGGCAGTAGGGTTTTGGTATGGGCTGTTGGGTCATTACGGTAGGGTTTTGGTATTGGCTGTTGGGTCATGACGGTAGGGTTTTGGTATGGGCTGTTGGGTCATGACGGTAGGGTTTTGGTATGGGCTGTTGGGTCATAGCGGTAGGGTTGTGGTTTGAGTCGTTGGGTGGTGGTGGTAGGGTTTTGGTATGAGCTGTCGGGTCATGGCGGTAGGGTTTTGGTTTGAGTCGTTGGGTGATGGCGGTAGGGTTTTGGTATGAGCTGTTGGGTCATGGCGGTAGGGTTTTGGTATAAGCTGTTGGGTCATGGCGGTAGGGTTTTGGTTTGAGTCATTGAGTGATGGCGGTAGGGTTTTGGTATGGGCTGTTGGGTCATTACGGTAGGGTTTTGGTATTGGCTGTTGGGTCATGACGGTAGGGTTTTGGTATGGGCTGTTGGGTCATGACGGTAGGGTTTTGGTATGGGCTGTTGGGTCATAGCGGTAGGGTTGTGGTTTGAGTCGTTGGGTGGTGGTGGTAGGGTTTTGGTATGAGCTGTCAGGTCATGGCGGTAGGGTTTTGGTTTGAGTCGTTGGGTGATGGCGGTAAGGTTTTGGTATGAGCTGTTGGGTCATGGCGGTAGGGTTTTGGTATGAGCTGTTGGGTCATGGCGGTAGGGTTTTGGTATGGGCTGTTGGGTCATGGCGGTAGGGTTTTGGTATGGGCTGTTGGGTCATGGCGGTAGGGTTTTGGTATGGGCTGTTGGCTCATGGCGGTAGGGTTTTGGTATGGGCTGTTGGGTCATGATGGTAGGGTTTTGGAATGGGCTGTGGGGTCATAGCGGTAGGGTTTTGGTATGGGCTGTTGGGTCATGGCGGTAGGGTTTTGGTATGGGCTGTTGGGTCATGGCGGTAGGGTTTTGGTATGGGCTGTTGGGTCATGGCGGTAGGGTTTTGGTATGGGCTGTTGGGTCATGGCGGTAGGGTTTTGGTATGGCCTGTTGGGTCATGGCGGTAGGGTTTTGGTATGGGCTGTTGGGTCATGGCGGTAGGGTTTTGGTATGGGCTGTTGGCTCATGGCGGTAGGGTTTTGGTATGGGCTGTTGGGTCATGATGGTAGGGTTTTGGAATGGGCTGTGGGGTCATGGCGGTAAGGTTTTGGTATGGGCTGTTGGGTCATGACGGTAGGGTTTTGGAATGGGCTGTTGGGTCATGGCGGTAGGGTTTTGGTATGGGCTGTTGGGTCATGGCGGTAGGGTTTTGGTATGGGCTGTTGGCTCATGGCGGTAGGGTTTTGGTATGGGCTGTTGGGTCATGATGGTAGGGTTTTGGAATGGGCTGTTGGGTCATGGCGGTAGGGTTTTGGTATGGGCTGTTGGGTTATGGCGGTAGGGTTTTGGTATGGGCTGTTGGGTCTTGGCGGTAGGGTTTTGGTATGGGCTGTTGGGTCATGGCGGTAGGGTTTTGGTATGAGCTGTTGGGTGATGGCGGTAGGGTTTTGGTTTGAGTTGTTGGGTGATGGCGGTAGGGTTTTGGTATGAGCTGTTGGGTCATTACGGTAGGGTTTTGGTAAGGGCTGTTGGGTCATGGCAGTAGGGTTTTGGTATGGGCTGTTGGGTCATTACGGTAGGGTTTCGGTATTGGCTGTTGGGTCATGGCGGTAGGGTTTTGGTATGGGCTGTTGGATCATGGTGGTAGGGTTTTGGTTTGAGTTGTTGGGTGATGGCGGTAGGGTTTTGTTATGAGCTGTCGGGTCATGGCGGTAGGGTTTTGGTTTGAGTCGTTGGGTGATGGCGGTAGGGTTTTGGTATGAGCTGTTGGGTCATGGCGGTAGGGTTTTGGTATAAGCTGTTGGGTCATGGCGGTAGGGTTTTGGTTTGAGTCATTGGGTGATGGCGGTAGGGTTTTGGTATGGGCTGTTGGGTCATTACGGTAGGGTTTTGGTATTGGCTGTTGGGTCATGACGGTAGGGTTTTGGTATGGGCTGTTGGGTCATGACGGTAGGGTTTTGATATGGGCTGTTGGGTCATAGCGGTAGGGTTGTGGTTTGAGTCGTTGGGTGGTGGTGGTAGGGTTTTGGTATGAGCTGTCGGGTCATGGCGGTAGGGTTTTGGTTTGAGTCGTTGGGTGATGGCGGTAGGGTTTTGGTATGAGCTGTTGGGTCATGGTGGTAGGGTTTTGGTATGAGCTGTTGGGTCATGGTGGTAGGGTTTTGGTATGGGCTGTTGGGTCATGGCGGTAGGGTTTTGGTATGGGCTGTTGGGTCATGGCGGTAGGGTTTTGGTATGGGCTGTTGGCTCATGGCGGTAGGGTTTTGGTATGGGCTGTTGGGTCATGATGGTAGGGTTTTGGAATGGGCTGTGGGGTCATGGCGGTAGGGTTTTGGTATGGGCTGTTGGGTCATGGCGGTAGGGTTTTGGTATGGGCTGTTGGGTCATGGCGGTAGGGTTTTGGTATGGGCTGTTGGGTCATGGCGGTAGGGTTTTGGTATGGGCTGTTGGGTCATGGCGGTAGGGTTTTGGTATGGGCTGTTGGGTCATGGCGGTAGGGTTTTGGTATGGGCTGTTGGGTCATGGCGGTAGGGTTTTGGTATGGGCTGTTGGGTCATGGCGGTAGGGTTTTGGTATGGGCTGTTGGCTCATGGCGGTAGGGTTTTGGTATGGGCTGTTGGGTCATGATGGTAGGGTTTTGGAATGGGTTGTGGGGTCATGGCGGTAAGGTTTTGGTATGGGCTGTTGGGTCATGATGGTAGGGTTTTGGAATGGGCTGTTGGGTCATGGCGGTAGGGTTTTGGTATGGGCTGTTGGGTCATGATGGTAGGGTTTTGGAATGGGCTGTTGGGTCATGGCGGTAGGGTTTTGGTATGGGCTGTTGGGTCATGGCGGTAGGGTTTTGGTTTGAGTCATTGGGTGATGGTGGTAGGGTTTTGGTATGAGCTGTTGGGTCATAGTGGTAGGGTTTTGGTATGAGCTGTTGGGTTACTTTTATCTGTGGTGGGAGAGGCGCCAGCCCCGTCACGCTCCGGTCGTCTTCGCCTCTTACTGGATCTGTCGGTATGCGGTGGAGACGGTCACGTCATTTCCCCTCACAGCCTTGTTGCCGAGTGAGGGAAAGATGCCCCCCCAGCCCCCCCCCCCCCGATCTCATATAGAAGAGGACCTGTCCTGCTGTTTTTTTATTACAAGGGATGTTTACTTTCCATCTAATAGGAATAAAAGTGACACAAAGTTTTTTTTTTTTTTTTTTTTTTAAAGGGACAGTGTAAAAATAAAAAGTAAAATAAATAAGAAAAAGAAAAAACAGTAAGGCGCCCCGTCCCGCCGAGAAGCGAACGCTTACGTGAGCAGCGCCCGCATATGAAAACGGCGTTCAAACCACACATGTGAGGTATGGCCGCGATCGGTAGAGCGAGAGCGATAATTCTATCCCTAGACCTCCTCTGTCAATCAAAACTGATAACCTGTGGAAACGTTTAAACAGCGCATATGGAGGTTTTTAAGGGTCATAATTTGTCGCCATTCCACGAGCGTGAGCAATTTTGAAGCGTGACATGTTGGGTATCGATTTACTCGGCGTAACTTCATCTTTCATAATATAGAAAAAAAATTGGGCCAATTTACTGTTGTGTTATTTTTTAATTCAAAAATATTTTATTTTTTCCACAAAAAAAGTGCGCTTGTAAGTCCTTTGCGCAAATACAGTGTGACAGAAAGTATTGCAACGACCGCCATTTTATTCTCTAGGGTGTTGGAAAAAATATATAATATTTGGGAGTCATTTTCTAGCAAAAAAAAAAAAAAAAACAGATTTTAACTTGTAAACAACAAATCTCAGACAGAGTCTTGGGGCTGAAGTGGTTAAAATTGTGATAATTGTACAGCTAGAGGCGCCTCTCTCCTCCCCCTCCACACTCAGCTCTGCTGTCTGCAGGACTCCCCCCCCCCCGTCACACCCAACATGGCGGACGGTTCTCCGGCAAAATGGCGGCCGTGTGACGTATTACCCTCCCTATCCCTCTCTGCCTTGAACTTTTGAACTTTTCCTCCAGTGTCCGGACATTACTCTGGTGACTGTTGGTCGTTGTTGTTCCGTGTGATCTGGCGGGTCGGGAAATGTGGGAATCGGGGGGACAGAAAATGATTTCAAAGAGGGCGGAAGTTTAGGTCAGTGAGGGCGGAAGTGCCTCTTCGTGAGGGCGGAAGTCCGGGGAGCTCAGGCGGAAGTGGATGTCAGTGAGGGCGGAAGTGGATGTCAGTGAGGGCGGAAGTCCGGGTAGCTCAGGCAAGAGTGGGTGTCAGTGAGGGCGGAAGTGCCTGTTAATGAGCCGGAAGTGGGTGTCGGTGAGGGCGGAAGTGCCTGTGAATGAGCCGGAAGTGGGTGTCAGTGAGGGCGGAAGACATGGAAGATCACTCAGCAGCCACCCAGAAGTGACACCCTGTGAGATGTATGTGTGATGGGGACGGTGGGGGGAGGGGACATCCCTCTGTACAGAGCAGCCAATTAGAACTCGGCTGTCATTGGTCAGGGTGTAAAGTCAAATCTGATTGGTTGTTAGGGAGAGCCCAGATATAATAATGGATCTTCTGTGGCATGGAGATCCTCAGGATCACTAATTCTTATCCCAGCTTTCACTTGCTGCATGCTTCTACCAGATCTGTATGTTGGGGCCCCTCAGAGGTAGTCATGTCTGTCCCGGGGCCCCTCAGAGGTAGTCATGTCTGTCCCGGGGCCCCTCAGAGGTAGTCATGTCTGTCCCGGGGCCCCTCAGAGGTAGTCGTGTCTGTCCCGGGGCCCCTCAGAGGTAGTCATGTCTGTCCCGGGGCCCCTCAGAGGTAGTCATGTCTGTCCCGGGGCCCCTCAGAGGTAGTCATGTCTGTCCCGGGGCCCCTCAGAGGTAGTCATGTCTGTCCCGGGGTCTCTCAGTGGTAGTCATGTCTGTCCCGGGGCTCCTCAGTGGTAGTCATGTCTGTCCCGGGGCCCCTCAGAGGTAGTCATGTCTGTCCCGGGGCTCCTCAGTGGTAGGCATGTCTGTCCCGGGGCCCCTCAGTGGTAGTCATGTCTGTCATATGATTCTCTTCTCTTACAGTCAGGATGGAGTCGGAGAAGGTCCCCTCAGAGGATCGGGATGAAGATGAGGAGAAGGTCTCCTCAGAGGATCGGGATGAAGATGAGGAGAAGGTCCCCTCAGAGGATCGGGAGGAGGAGTCAGAGAAGGTCCCCTCAGAGTATCGGGAGGAGGAGTCAGAGAAGGTCCCCTCAGAGTATCGGGATGAGAACGTCCCTTCAGAGGATCGGGAGGAGGTCCCCTCAGAGGATCGGGATGAGGAGGAGGTGGTGATTCTGGAGGACGAAGATGAGGGGAAGGAGGATGGAGATCTTGAACAGAACCCCTTTGATGGTCTCCCCTTCTCCTCCCGCTATTACCTCTTCCTGGCCGGGCGCCGGATGTTGCCGGTTTGGGGGGTGAAATACCAATTCCTGGAGAGTCTGCAGGGCAACAACATCGTCCTCGTCAGCGGAGAGGCGGGGTCTGGGCGGAGCACACAGGTGACTGTCATACCGATCCTTCTAGATGTGGGGGGCCCTGTCTATGCCAGGATCGGGGGGGCCCTGTTACTGTACATTGTGCTCTATCATGGTGTGTCAGGATCTCCAGGGGGCGCTATAATGGGTTCTGTCTGTACCTTCAGTATGTGTGGCTGGCGGGGCCCCTTAGTGTCCCGGTGTTTGGAGGTATAGTAGCCCCTTAGTGTCCCGGTGTTTGGAGGTATAGTGGCCCTTTAGTGTCCCGGTGTTTGGAGGTATAGTGGCCCTTTAGTGTCCCGGTGTTTGGAGGTACAGGGGCCCCTTAGTGTCCCGGTGTTTGGAGGTATAGTGGCCCCTTAGTGTCCCGGTGTTTGGAGGTATAGTGGCCCCTTAGTGTCCCGGTGTTTGGAGGTATAGTGGCCCCTTAGTGTCCCAGTGTTTGGAGGTATAGTAGCCCCTTAGTGTCCCGGTGTTTGGAGGTATAGTAGCCCCTTAGTGTCCCAGTGTTTGGAGGTATAGTGGCCCCTTAGTGTCCCAGTGTTTGGAGGTATAGTGGCCCTTTAGTGTCCCGGTGTTTGGAGGTATAGTGGCCCCTTAGTGTCCCGGTGTTTGGAGGTATAGTAGCCCCTTAGTGTCCCGGTGTTTGGAGGTATAGTAGCCCCTTAGTGTCCCAGTGTTTGGAGGTACAGGGGCCCCTTAGTGTCCCGGTGTTTGGAGGTATAGTGGCCCCTTAGTGTCCCAGTGTTTGGAGGTATAGTGGCCCCTTAGTGTCCCAGTGTTTGGAGGTATAGTGGCCCCTTAGTGTCCCAGTGTTTGGAGGTATAGTGGCCCTTTAGTGTCCCGGTGTTTGGAGGTATAGTGGCCCCTTAGTGTCCCGGTGTTTGGAGGTATAGTGGCCCCTTAGTGTCCCGGTGTTTGGAGGTATAGTGGCCCCTTAGTGTCCCGGTGTTTGGAGGTATAGTGGCCCCTTAGTGTCCCGGTGTTTGGAGGTATAGTGGCCCCTTAGTGTCCCGGTGTTTGGAGGTATAGTGGCCCCTTAGTGTCCCGGTGTTTGGAGGTACAGGGGCCCCTTAGTGTCCCGGTGTTTGGAGGTACAGTGGCCCCTTAGTGTCCCGGTGTTTGGAGGTATAGTGGCCCCTTAGTGTCCCGGTGTTTGGAGGTATAGTGGCCCCTTAGTGTCCCGGTGTTTGGAGGTACAGGGGCCCCTTAGTGTCCCGGTGTTTGGAGGTATAGTGGCCCCTTAGTGTCCCAGTGTTTGGAGGTATAGTGGCCCCTTAGTGTCCCGGTGTTTGGAGGTATAGTGGCCCCTTAGTGTCCCGGTGTTTGGAGGTAGAGTGGCCCTTTAGTGTCCCGGTGTTTGGAGGTACAGGGGCCCCTTAGTGTCCCGGTGTTTGGAGGTACAGGGGCCCCTTAGTGTCCCGGTGTTTGGAGGTATAGTGGCCCCTTAGTGTCCCAGTGTTTGGAGGTATAGTGGCCCCTTAGTGTCCCAGTGTTTGGAGGTATAGTGGCCCCTTAGTGTCCCAGTGTTTGGAGGTATAGTGGCCCCTTAGTGTCCCGGTGTTTGGAGGTATAGTGGCCCCTTAGTGTCCCGGTGTTTGGAGGTAGAGTGGCCCTTTAGTGTCCCGGTGTTTGGAGGTACAGGGGCCCCATACCTGGCACAGTGTGTATGTCAGGATATATAGGGCCCCTATCTCAGGTGAAGGGTGCTCACTCAGGGTGTATGTTGGGGTATTCAGGGCCCCTGTACCCCATGTCATGTGACCTCTGTGTCCTCTCAGGTTCCTCAGTGGTGTGCGGAGTTCGCTCTCTCCCAGGAATACTCGGAGGGCGCCGTTATCTCCTCCCAGCCTCACGCTGCCGCCGCCTTCAGCCTGGCCGTCCGAGTGGCAGATGAGATGGACCTGAACCTCGGCCATGAAGTTGGCTTCTCTGTCCCTCATGAGGACTGCACCACCCCCAACACCATACTGAGGTGAGCCGGGGGCCTGGACCTGCACTGACACATGGGGGTGGGAGTACTGGGGGGATAAGGGGAGGAGGGTGGCACAGTCTGAGTACAGAAGTCCTTCTCCCTTCAGGGACAGTCCTGGCAATACAATCTTCCTGGGCCTCGGGTCCCCAGACAGGTGAAGGAACCCTCCAGAGCAATCCTCACATCCCCCGTCTGTCAGTTCATCTACACGAATGGTGTATCTCCCCGCACACCTACCTCCCCTCCACCACCTAATTCCCACTTCCCGAACTCTATCCACCTTCCTGAACTCTTCCCACTTTCCCAAGCTCTTCTCCAAACTCTTCCTACTTCCCCAAACTCTTTCCACTCTATCCACCCCAATCTACATTCTGTGTCATTGTACTCCCATCCACACCCTTACCATAACATTACCGCCATGACCCAACAGCACTTACCATAACTCTACCGCCATGACCCAACAGCACTTACCATAACATTACTGCCATGACCCAACAGCACTTACCATAACATTACTGCCATGACCCAACAGCACTTACCATAACCCTACCGCCATGACCCAGCAGCCCTTACCATAACCCTACCGCCATGACCCAACAGCCTTACCATAACCCTACCGCCATGACCCAACAGCCCTTACCATAACCCTACCGCCATGACCCAACAGCCTTACCATAACCCTACCGCCATGACCCAACAGCCCATACCAAAACCCTACCGCCATGACCCAACAGCCCTTACCATGACCCTACCGCCATGACCCAACAGCCCATACCAAAACCCTACCGCCATGACCCAACAGCCCATACCAAAACCCTACCGCCATGACCCAACAGCCCTTACCATGACCCTACCGCCATGACCCAACAGCCCATACCAAAACCCTACCGCCATGACCCAACAGCCCATTCCAAAACCCTACCGCCATGACCCAACAGCCCATACCAAAACCCTACCGCCATGACCCAACAGCCCTTACCATGACCCTACCGCCATGACCCAACAGCCTTACCATAACCCTACCGCCATGACCCAACAGCCCATACCAAAACCCTACTGCCATGACCCAACAGCCCTTACCATGACCCTACCGCCATGACCCAACAGCCCATACCAAAACCCTACCGCCATGACCCAACAGCCCATACCAAAACCCTACCGCCATGACCCAACAGCCCTTACCATGACCCTACCGCCATGACCCAACAGCCCATACCAAAACCCTACCGCCATGACCCAACAGCCCATTCCAAAACCCTACCGCCATGACCCAACAGCCCATACCATAACCCTACCACCATGACCCAACAGCCTTACCATAACCCTACCGCCATGACCCAACAGCCCTTACCATAACTCTACCGCCATGACCCAACAGCACTTACCATAACCCTACCGCCATGACCCAACAGCACTTACCATAACCCTACCGCCATGACCCAACAGCCCATTCCAAAACCCTACCGCCATGACCCAACAGCCCATACCATAACCCTACCGCCATGACCCAACAGCCTTACCATAACCCTACCGCCATGACTCAACAGCCCATAACATAACCCTACCGCCATGACCCAACAGTCTTACCATAACCCTACCACCATGACTCAACAGCCCATACCATAACCCTAACGCCATGACCCAACAGTCCTTACCATAACCCTACCGCCATGACCCAACAGCCTTACCATAACCCTACCGCCATGACCCAACAGCCCATACCAAAACCCTACTGCCATGACCCAACAGCCCATACCAAAACCCTACTGCCATGACCCAACAGCCCATACCATAACCCTACCGCCATGACCCAACAGCCTTACCATAACCCTACCGCCATGACTCAACAGCCCATACCATAACCCTACCGCCATAACCCAACAGCCTTACCATAACCCTACCGCCATGACTTAACAGCCCTTACCATAACCCTATCGCCATGACTCAACAGCCCTTACCATAACCCTACAGCCATGACCCAACAGCACTTACCACAACCCTACCGCCATGACACAACAGCCCTTACCATAACCCTACCGCCATGACCCAACAGCACTTACCATAACCCTACCGCCATGACACAACAGCCCTTACCATAACCCTACCGCCATGACCCAACAGCCCTTACCATAACCCTACCACCATGACCCAACAGCCCTTACCATAGCCCTACCGCCATGACCCAACAGCCCTTACCATAACCCTACCGCCATGACCCAACAGCCCTTACCATAATCCTACTGCCATGACCCAACAGCCCTTACCATGACCCAACAGCCCTTACCCTAGCCTTACCCATAACTGTACAGCCCTAACCATAACCCTATAGACCTTAATCTCACAGCCTTAACCACAACCCTACTGCCATGACCCAGTGGCCCTTACCATGTCCCAACAGCGAAATCCCCACAGCCCTTGCCATGACCCAATGGCCATAACCCTACCACTATGACCCAGTGGTAGGGTTATGGCCATTGGGTCATGGCAAGGTAGCCATACCTTTGCAGTCTACTTGGCCATGTTGAGATACAGTTGTGCTCAAAAGTTTGCATACCCTGGCAGAAATTGTGAAATGAATATTGAAAATATGACCGATCGTGCCAAAAATTCACATATTCAAGGCTTTGGATATCTTTTTTATATCCTCTTCCATCCTTGTAAAGTTTAATTACCTTGTTACGCAGGTCTTTTGACTGTTCTTTTCTACCTCCTCATGGCTCAGTGTCTAGCCTGCTTAGCGCATTCCATGTGAGAGATAACAAACTCATTGACTATTTATACACAGACACCAATTGTGATTTAAAAAGCCACAAACTGTGTGAAATTAACCTTTAATCGCCATTTTAACCCTCTGTGTGCCGCCTTCTGTGTCTGTACCAAGGCCAAACATTCCGCGGTATGTCAACTTTTTATCAGGGCCATTTGAGTGATTTCTGTTATCATTATGATTTAAAAAAAGATCCAAAAAATGATGTGATAATAAATGACTTCATGTGATCGCTATCCTTAAATAAAAGACAGTTTTTTGGCACGATCGGTCATAATTTCAATATCAATGCCAAAATGTCACAATCTCTGGCAGGGTGTGCAGACTTTTGAGCAGGACTGTATGTGGCTGTGTACATCCACCCTCCAGGTTGGTGTGGTGGTCAGTCTTATCCAGGTTTCTTACACCTTGTGGTTTCTTCTCTGGTAGGTTCTGCTGGGACTCTCTGCTCCTCCAGGAACTGACCTCCAACCCTCTGATGCAGACGGCCAGTGTGGTGATCCTGGATGAGGTGGACGAGCGGACGGTGGCCACCGACCTCCTGCTGGGCCTCTTTAAGGACATCATTCGGCAGAGAGCCGCCCTGCGCCTGGTGGTCATGACCTCGCCGGCCCTGCAGCCCCGTCTGCTGGAGTTCCTTGGGTCGGGTACGTCCGTGGTGACAGTTCCGGGCCGGGATCACATGCCGGGTGTGGTGTACCGGCCGTCTCAGTCACATGACCAGGTGATGGCGGCCTGTCACATGGTGCTGGATATCCACCGGAGGAATGAGCCCGGGGACGTGCTGGTGTTCCTGGCCAGTGAGGAGGTGTGTGTGATTGTATGATGGGGGGGGGTGTACCCTGATATCTGTATGATAGGGGTGTGTACCCCGATATCTGTATGGTGGGGGGTTGGGGTGTGTACCCCGATATCTGTATGGTGGGGGGTTGGGGGGTGTACCCCGATATCTGATGGGGGTTGGGGTGTGTACCCCGATATCTGTATGATGGGGGTTGAGGTGCGTACCCCGATATCTGTATGGTGGGGGGTTGAGGTGTGTACCCCGATATCTGTATGATGGGGGTTGAGGTGCGTACCCCGATATCTGTATGGTGGGGGGTTGAGGTGTGTACCCCGATATCTGTATGGTGGGGGGTTGCGGTGTGTACACTGATATCTGTATGATGGGGGTTGGGGTGTGTACCCCGATATCTGTATGATGGGGGTTGGGGTTGTGTACCCCGATATCTGTATGATGGGGGGGTGTACCCCGATATCTGTATGATGGGGGTTGGGGTTGTGTACCCTGATATCAGGGGGGGTGACGGATGTCGGCTTCTTCTTCACAGGAAGTACAGAGGTGCTCGGCGGCGCTCCTCACCGAGTCCGTGTCCCTGAGTCCCAGTCTGGGCTCCCTGCTGCCGATGGCTCTTCTCCCCAGTGCTGGCTCCTCTATACAGAGCGTCTACGAGGCGTCCCATGGCGACTCCGACTACCAGCGCCATGTCTTCCTCACAACCGCCGTGGCCGAGTTATCCTTCTCTCTGACCGGGATACAATTCGTCATCGATACCGGGAGCGAGGTGCAATCTGTGAGTATTGATGACTGGAATGTAATGACACCAAGACCGCCCCTTCCCTCCGCCCACTGTGGGGTGAAAGGGACCTCCCCCGAGGAGCTATGGTGATATCCCACTACAACAATGTCACTACGGCTTTCCTCTGTCGGATACAGCGGGGGAGGGAGAACACACCTAGTGAGCGGGACATGGCTCTCCTCTATCAGATATAGTATACAGTGGGGGGGGGAGGGGACACGGGGTCCGGCCGGTGTAGCGCTTTGCCGACATGTAGCTCTGTGATGTTCGTTATCTTCTCTGACGTCTTCTCTTCCAGGTTTACAATCCCCGAATTCGTGCCGATTCTCAGGTCCAACGTCTGATCAGTAAATCCAGAGCCGAGATCCGAAGGATGAGAGCGCAGGGACCCGATGGTAAGTAAATAATGGGGTGTCGCAGTATGAGGGTGTCCCGTGGGTCATCTTCATATGGGGAAGATTGGCATGACATAGGAGGTCCGGATGAAGCCTTCAGGAGGGAGCATTTTCCACTACCCAATGAAAGACCATCTGCATCTCCTATCATCTTCTCTTCTGTACAAGGGTCCCAGGGACTTGTCTTCTGTATGAGGGTCTAGTCGGGGTTTGTATATCAGGCGGTAGAGTAGACGGCCCCCCAGCCGACTTCAGGCAGTAGAATAGACGGCCCCCCAGCCGATTTCAGGCGGTAGAGTAGACGGCCCCCCAGCCGATTTCAGGCGGTAGAGTAGACGGCCCCCCAGCCGATTTCAGGCGGTAGAGTAGACGGCCCCCCAGCCGATTTCAGGCGGTAGAGTAGACGGCCCCCCAGCCGATTTCAGGCGGTAGAGTAGACGGCCCCCCAGCCGATTTCAGGCGGTAGAGTAGACGGCCCCCCAGCCGATTTCAGGCGGTAGAGTAGACGGCCCCCCAGCCGATTTCAGGCGGTAGAGTAGACGGCCCCCCAGCCGATTTCAGGCGGTAGAGTAGACGGCCCCCCAGCCGATTTCAGGCGGTAGAGTAGACGGCCCCCCAGCCGATTTCAGGCGGTAGAGTAGACGGCCCCCCAGCCGATTTCAGGCGGTAGAGTAGACGGCCCCCCAGCCGATTTCAGGCGGTAGAGTAGACGGCCCCCCAGCCGATTTCAGGCGGTAGAGTAGACGGCCCCCCAGCCGATTTCAGGCGGTAGAGTAGACGGCCCCCCAGCCGATTTCAGGCGGTAGAGTAGACGGCCCCCCAGCCGATTTCAGGCGGTAGAGTAGACGGCCCCCCAGCCGATTTCAGGCGGTAGAGTAGACGGCCCCCCAGCCGATTTCAGGCGGTAGAGTAGACGGCCCCCCAGCCGATTTCAGGCGGTAGAGTAGACGGCCCCCCAGCCGATTTCAGGCGGTAGAGTAGACGGCCCCCCAGCCGATTTCAGGCGGTAGAGTAGTCTGTGACCTCGTCCTCCTATAACAACGCCAATTCTGTGAGGCTACGGTTGGGTCTGAGGCCTCGTGTCTTCCTATAACCCCGCCCACTCTGTGAGGCTCCAGTTGGGTCTGTGACCACATGTCCGCCTATAACCCCACCCACTCTGTGAGGCTCCGGTTGGGTCTGAGGCCTCGTGTCCTCCTATAACCCCGCCCACTCTGTGAGGCTCCGGTTGGGTCTGAGGCCTCGTGTCCTCCTATAACCCCGCCCACTCTTTGAGGCTCCAGTTGGGTCTGAGGCCTCGTGTCCTCCTATAACCCCGCCCACTCTGTGAGGCTCCGGTTGGGTCTGAGGCCTCGTGTCCTCCTATAACCCCGCCCACTCTGTGAGGCTCCAGTTGGGTCTGTGGCCTCATGTCTTCCTATAACCCCGCCCACTCCATAAGGGTCCGGTTTTTTGCCGGTGTCTCTTGGTGATGGAAGTCTTTTCCTTTTGGAGAATTTCCTACTTTCCACACTAGATCCACCTCCTCCACCCAACACTGCTATCCAGATCTGACTTCGTATTGCCTTCATGGCTCACTAGCAGTTTCTGTATTGATGGCCCTGTTGGGCACTGTACCTGGATCTCATACCCAGGGAAGGGACAGCCTGTATTGTCTACTCCGGGCACCGGATCCTGCGCTCACCTTGGCATGTAGTGCAATGAGTGTGGGTAACTGCGGCTGTTATACAAGTCCCAATTCACTCCTATGGCATCCAGACCCTGAGGAGTCCGCTGAGGGTACGCCCGCTATGATTACTGGTTCCACATACAGAAGTGGCTCATAGGGTACAGGTGTACAGGACATACAGAAGTGGCTCATAGGGTACAGGTGTACAGGACATACAGAAGTGGCTCATAGGGTACAGGACATACAGAAGTGGCTCATAGGGTACAGGTGTACAGGACATACAGAAGTGGCTCATAGGGTACAGGTGTAGAGGACATACAGAAGTGGCTCATAGGGTACAGGTGTACAGGACATACAGAAGTGGCTCATAGGGTACAGGTGTACAGGACATACAGAAGTGGCTCATAGGGTACAGGTGTAGAGGACATACAGAAGTGGCTCAATAGGGTACAGGTGTAGAGGACATACAGAAGTGGCACATAGGGTACAGGACATACAGAATGGCTCATAGGGTACAGGTGTACAGGACATACAGAAGTGGCTCATAGGGTACAGGTGTACAGGACATACAGAAGTGGCTCATAGGGTACAGGTGTAGAGGACATACAGAAGTGGCTCAATAGGGTACAGGTGTAGAGGACATACAGAAGTGGCACATAGGGTACAGGACATACAGAATGGCTCATAGGGTACAGGTGTACAGGACATACAGAAGTGGCTCATAGGGTACAGGTGTAGAGGAGATACAGAAGTGGCTCATGGGGTACAGGTGTAGAGGACATACAGAAGTGGCTCATAGGGTACAGGTGTACAGGACATACAGAAGTGGCTCATAGGGTACAGGTGTAGAGGACATACAGAAGTGGCTCATAAGGTACAGGTGTAGAGGACATACAGAAGTGGCTGATAGGGTACAGGACATACAGAAGTGGCTCATAGGGTACAGGTGTAGAGGACATACAGAAGTGGCTCATAGGGTACAGGTGTACAGGACATACAGAAGTGGCTCATAGGGTACAGGTGTAGAGGACATACAGAAGTGGCTCATAAGGTACAGGTGTACAGGACATACAGAAGTGGCTCATAGGGTACAGGACATACAGAAGTGGCTCATAGGGTACAGGACATACAGAAGTGGCTCATAGGGTACAGGACATACAGAAGTGGCTCATAAGGTACAGGTGTAGAGGACATACAGAAGTGGCTCATGGGGTACAGGTGTACAGGACATACAGAAGTGGCTCATCGGGTACAGGTGTACAGGTCTCTTATTGTTTTCCTTGTCCTTGTTGACAGTTCGGGATAGTGAGTCACCTTTTATATGGCTGTTGCAGTAAATCTTTTGACCTGCCCCGATCCTTATCTGAGCTGCCAACATCGATCAGTGACTCACACCCTCCATGATAACCGCTGATAGTGCCGCTCTGTCTCCTCATTTCCCCGTCACCTCATTTCAGACATCAGCCATAACTTCTCCATGAAATCCTAGAGATCCAAACCATAACCAGGACCGTTCTAGATCCTCCACCACCAATCAATGTCTTACTTCTTGGTTTAACCCTTCTGTGTTGGAACCATTCACCCTTCCCCTTTGTGTCACACCCCTTTGTGTCACACCCCTTTGTGTCACACCCTTAGTGTCACACCCCTTAGTAAGACCTTTTGATTAGAAGGTTATAAATCACATTTTGCCCTCAGGGGTTGAATGGACTTGGACCTCCTCAGGGTTAATGGATGAGTTGGCAGCTGCCGGTTGCACAGATCTATTCCTGCCCCGGCAGAGCCTCCTCACCATGTTACTGTGGGTTTGGGTAGGATCTGGTGACTCTGGGAATCTTTCACGAATGGCCATACTACTACTGCAATAAATTCATTGTCCTGTTATAAAGGGGCCCTCAGCCTAATGTGAACGTACATCTCCAATAGCTGCCCTTTTAGGTTGAGGAAATGCTGAACTTTCTTTCCTGGAGAGTAAGCTACCCCAGGATCCCTATTCTTGCTCCCCAGATATTCCCTATGCTTGTGTTGGATGCCCCCCTCGTTATATTCAGGCAGGTTGATTTGCCCCTGCTCTGTAGTCTTTGGTAGACTGGCTCCACCTAGTGGTCTGATAGGGAGCCTCATTCTGAATTCTCTACATGTCCCTCTATTCTGTATATCCTTCCGCTTAGCCCTGCTTACACCATTTCAGCTAGGACCTGGTGGGTCCTGGTTGACACTGCACACCTTCTCCTTATATCCCAGACCTAGCACTCTTTGTGCAGGCCGCAGAGAGCTCTTCCTGGGTGCCCACTTAGGCTCCTGTAGAACCTTTTGGCCATCCTGAGCTCTATCCTTCTAAATAAGAAGGTTCCCCTTCTGGGAATCAAATCCTCATTCTGTTCCCATCAGAAGAGGCACTTTGGATTCTTCTTCCATGTGGGAACAAGGTAGCTTGGAAGCCAGTCTTCCCTTCCTCTTTTTGTTACTTGAGACCTAATATATTCTGCTATGTCTTTTTGACCAGCACAACCTCTCACCTTTTGCTCCCTTAGATGTTAGGAGTCAGGCATAACATCTATGGCCATGTCCTCCTTGGAACCTGTCCCCTCTTGTGTCTTAAGGTCTTAAATCGATGGAACCAGCCAAGTCTGTCAAAGCCTCATTTCACTGTGAAGACTTGCACATCCCCATTTTTCCAGTATGGTCATCAATTCCTGCACTTAGCTGTGGGCCCTATCTTCTGCAGCTTGAGTTTTCCTCAAGATTGTGGGACATCTGTACAATCTCATGTTGAGGGAGCAGTCGACACGTTCTGATCAACATCATAGCTCCTACCTGAGTCTTCTTCCTTGTCTGCTTTACAGAATGAGAGGGTGGGTGTTCCAGCAATCCTTATATCGCTGAATCAGATGTGGTACTTCCACCTATATTCTTTTGATAGATGCCTTGTGGCCTCCTCCAGATCTTCTGCCTCTGGGACCTGTTTACCCCCCTCCTTTACGATCGCTAGCATTAATGCCATGGCTGTTAAATTCCAGGTTCTGAGAGACAGGGGCATCTCTGGTTCTGTGAAGGTTAGGAAGTCTATTTCACACAAGGTCTACTATCGCACATGGAAGGCATACTTCACTTGGTGCGAGAAGAGAAACTCATCCTCATGAGATTTCTCCATAGTACGAATTCTGGCCTTTCTGCAAATAGGTCAAGGTCAGCATTTGGCATCAACAAGGGTTAGGTCTCTGCACTTGCCATCTTGTTCCAGAGAACGCTAGCCCTCCATTATTTAAGACCTTTGTGCAGGGTGTTTCCCATATGGCTTCCCCTTTGTGCCTCCCAGTGACTCTTTGGGGTCTGATTTGGGTTCTCTTGGCACTTCAGAAATCACCCTTTTGAACCCATTCAGGATAGTCCCCCTTTCCACTCCAACTTACATGGTTCCTCATTGCCGTCACCTCTTCGAATCGATTGTCAGAACTGGTGGCCTTATCATGGAAAGAACCCCTTCCAGTCTTGCGCGACAAGGTGCCTCTGGACTTGTTTTGGATACTTTTGTCCTTTCACTTCAACTAGGACATCTTTCTTCCATCTCTCTGTCCGGCTCCAATTCATCAGAAGGAGATCTTCCTCCATTGTCTGGATGTGGTTTGTACTGTACTGGTTTACGTCCCGACTACTTCTTCCATTAGGACTGACTCAGTCATTTCTGACTGTCCCCGTAAAGGAGAACCTTTCTTTTCTTCTATCATTCAAGCTATTATAGTCTTTAGGATTGGCATCCCCCCTCCCCCCTGTCCTGTCAAAGCATACTCCACTGTAGATCTGTGGGTGCTTCTTCGACTTTTCTGCATCTTTTCTTCTTTTTTTTTTTTTTTTTATTTAAAAGAGTTTTATTGTCGTACATACCAAGAAAATACAAATCTGAAGGTATATAATCCAAAAGCGTACATGTCAATAAGAAATAGGATTTCTATGCATACATTTGCAAATCAGCATATGCACATACAGCATTTTTTGTCACTTTTATCACAAAACTTAATAAAGAATGCAAGAAGAAAAGAAACCGTAAACTAGGATGACAACGCCCCTCCCTTCCAACCTCTTCATCCTTTCTTTTCATGTTCTATATGTTCTATATGTTCTACCAGATGGATGTCCGGACCTCATCTAAAACCAGCTTCAGGTATAATGTCCTTCAAGTGGGTGTCCAGACCTCATCTGGTCCTAGCTTTGGGTGTAAGGTCCTTCAAGTGGGTCTCTAGACCTCATTGAATACCAGCTTCTGGTGTAAGGTCCTTCAGGTGGATGTCCAGGCCTTATCTCATATCAGCTTCAGGTGTAAGGTCCTTCAGGTGGATGTCCAGGCCTCATCTGATACCAGCTTCAGGTGTAAGGTCCTTCAGGGGGATATCCAGGCCTCATCTGATACCACCTTCAGATGTAAGGTCCTTCAGGGGGATATCCAGGCCTCATCTGATACCAGCTTTGGTTGTAGGGTCCTTCAGGGGGATATCCAGGCCTCATCTGATACCAGCTTCGGGCGTAAGGTCCTTCAGGAGGATATCCAGGCCTCATCTGATACCAGCTTCAGGTGTAAGGTCCTTCCGGGGGATATCCAGGCCTCATTTGATACCAGCTTCAGGTGTAAGGTCCTTCAGGGGGATATCCAGGCCTCATCTGATACCAGCTTCAGATGTAAGGTCCTTCAGGGGGATATCCAGGCCTCATCTGATACCAGCTTCGAATGTAAGGTCCTTCAGGTGCATGTCCAGGCCTCATCTGATACCAGCTTCAGGTGTAAGGTCCTTCAGGGGGATATCCAGGCCTCATCTGATACCAGCTTCAGGTGTAAGGTCCTTCAGGGGGATATCCAGGCCTCATCTGATACCAGCTTCAGGTGTAAGGTCCTTCAGGGGGATATCCAGGCCTCATCTGATACCAGCTTCAGGTGTAAGGTCCTTCAGGGGGATATCCAGGCCTCATCTGATACCAGCTTCAGGTGTAAGGTCCTTTAGGGGGATATCCAGGCCTCATCTGATACCAGCTTCAGGTGTAAGGTCCTTCCGGGGGATATCCAGGCCTCATCTGATACCAGCTTCAGCTGTAAGGTCCTTCAGGGGGATATCCAGGCCTCATCTGATACCAGCTTCAAGTGTAAGGTCCTTCAGGGGGATATCCAGGCCACATCTGATACCAGCTTCGGATGTAAGGTCCTTCAAGGGGATATCCAGGCCTCATCTGATACCAGCTTCAGGTGTAAGGTCCTTCAGGGGGATATCTAGGACTTATATGATACCAGCTTCAGGTGTAAGGTCCTTCAGGGGGATATCGAGGGCTCATCTGATACCAGCTTCGGATGTAAGGTCCTTCAAGAGGATATCCAGGCCTCATCTGATACCAGCTTCGGGTGTAAGGTCCTTCAGGGGGATATCCAGGCCTCATCTGATAACAGCTTTCGTTTTAAGGTCCTTCAGGGGGATATCCAGGCCTCATCTGATAACAGCTTTGGGTGTAAGGTCCTTCAGGTGATTGTTGAGATGTAGGCAGCCCCCCGTTCTGTGTGTTGTAAGCCTGTTAGTGTTATGTTGCTGTTGCCCACCCCTCAGTTGGACTGGTTTTGGAAGTCCTGACCATCTCTTAATTCTGGTACCTCAGTTGACACGAGAGAAAATCGTTTTTTTTTTTTTTTGTACTCTCCATTTCATTGAGAGCCACAGCCGTTTTCCCCTCTTTTTTTTAAGATGATATTCTTTTGCACAAAACTAAGTCATGCTGGGAGTGGGAGGGGTTGTGAGTGTGTAGATCCTCCTGTAGGTGGCAGTATAACCCGACTGTCAATTTTCACATTGAGTAGTAATATGGAATCCCTCTTCCCTCTCTAGGGATTTGTTACCGCTTGTATCCTGAGAGCACCTTCGAGAGTCGGATGTTGGAGTTTTCTCCTCCTCGGATTCTGCAGGAGAACTTGAGTCGTATGGTTCTGCTGCTGAAACGTTTGGACATCGCTGACCTTGGACAGTGTGACTTTCTGGACCGGCCTGGTAAGAGGTGGCATGCTGCCTGGCTAGACCCCCTCCATACTCTGGAGGATTCCCTCCCCCCCCCCCCCCCAGTCATTCAATGTAGTATTCTCTCTCTCTCTCTCTCCTCAGCTCCGGAGTTCCTCATGCAGGCTCTTGAAGATCTGGATTACTTGGCAGCACTGGATGACGATGGCAATCTGTCCGAGGTTGGAATTGTCATGTCAGAGTTTCCTCTGGATCCTCAGATCTCCAAATCTCTCATCGCGGCCTGCGAATTCCAGTGCGTCAGTGAGATGCTGACGTTGGCCGCCATGCTAAGCGGTATGTGTAAGGTGCTAAGGGGGGGGGAGGGGGGAATGTAGGAGTGAGCACTGACAAAGGACGTTTCCTACTGAGGGCGCCACCATCACTACAAAGTGCAAATACTGAGGGTGCCACCATCACTACAAAGTGCAAATACTGAGGGCGCCACCATCACTACAAAGTGCAAATACTGAGGGCGCCACCATCACTACAAAGTGCAAATACTGAGGGTGCCACCATCACTACAAAGTGCAAATACTGAGGGCGCCACCATCACTACAAAGTGCAAATACTGAGGGCGCCACCATCACTACAAAGTGCAAATACTGAGGGCGCCACCATCACTACAAAGTGCAAATACTGAGGGTGCCGCCACCACTACAAAGTGCAAATACTGAGGGTGCCACCATCACTACAAAGTGCAAATACTGAGGGTGCCGCCACCACTACAAAGTGCAAATACTGAGGGTGCCACCATCACTACAAAGTGCAACTACTGTGCTGGCCTCTATAAGCAGGACGCTTTGTACTGATTGGTGGCGGGCTGAGAGGAAAGTCTGATGTCATAGTGGGGTGGAGGAACCATGGTGTCATAGGATCAGTGGGCAGAGTTATAAAGACTAGTGGGTGGGGTTATAAAAAGGGGAGGGGGTAAATATAAATGGCATGGTAGGTGTTGTTCTACATATGGGTGGGAGGAGCTATAGATAACATACATAAATGGTGAGTAGTGGGTGGAGTTAGAGATTAGTGGGCGGGGTTGTAAGAAGGAAAGGATGAATATATAGAGCTTTAGTAGGTGGAGTTGTAGAAATTAGTGGGTGGAGTTATATGTCAAAGATGGATATATGTGAGTAGTGGGTGGAGCTGTGAGTGGGTGGAGTTATAAAGATTAGTGGGTGGGGTTAGAAGACAAAAAGGATAAATATAAGAAGCCTAGTAGGTGAAGCTGTAGAAATTAGTGGGCGGAGTTATAAGTAAATAATATATGTTGTGTCATAGGTGGAGTTATAGATACGAGTGGGTGGAGTTTTACGAAGTAAAGGATAGATGCATAGTAGGCGGATAAGTGGGTGGAGTTGTATAGATTGGTGGGTGGGGATAAAGGAGGGAAAGGATAAATATATGGAGCATAGTAGGCGGAGTTATCAGTATAAGTGGGTGGAGTTGTATAGATTGGTGGGTGGGGATAAAGGAGGGAAAGGATAAATATATGGAGCATAGTGGAGTTATAAATAAAAGACAGCTCTGTGGTGGGTTGTAGGTGGAGTTATGGATAGGAGTGGGTGGAGTTATAATAAGTTAAAGATATTGTAGGTGGAGTTACAGAAATGAATAGGGGTTGGATTATAAGAAGATGACTATAGATGTATGGGCCATAGTGGGTGGAGTTATTGATGTGAGTGGGTGGAGTTATTGATGTGAGTGGGTGGAGCTATGACAAGTATTGGAAGTAGCGGTTTATAGCAGACTGCACCCTCTGTAGAAATTGGTGGGTGGAGCTATTGATGTAAGTGGGTGGAGCTATGAAAGTATTGGAAGTTGCGGTTTATAGCGGACTGCACCCTCTGTAGAAATTAGTGGGTGGAGTTATTGATGTGAGTGGGCGGAGTTATTGATATGAGTGGGTGGAGCTATGACTAGTATTGGAAGTTGCGGTTTATAGCGGACTGCACCCTCTGTAGAAATTAGTGGGTGGAGTTATTGATGTGAGTGGGTGGAGTTATTATTTGAGTGGGTGGAGCTATGACAAGTATTGGAGGTAGTGGTTTATAGCGGACTGCACCCTCTGTAGAAATTAGTGGGTGGAGTTATTGATGTGAGTGGGCGGAGTTATTGATATGAGTGGGTGGAGCTATGACAAGTATTGGAGGTAGTGGTTTATAGCGGACTGCACCCTCTGTAGAAATTAGTGGGTGGAGTTATTGATGTGAGTGGGCGGAGTTATTGATGTAAGTGAGTGGAGCTATGACAAGTATTGGAGGTAGTGGTTTATAGCGGACTGCACCCTCTGTAGAAATTAGTGGGTGGAGTTATTGATGTGAGTGGGTGGAGTTATTGATGTGAGTGGGTGGAGCTATGACAAGTATTGGAGGTAGTGGTTTATAGCGGACTGCACCCTCTGTAGAAGTTTTTCTCATGTTGTTTCTCTGTATCTTACTTCCAGCTTGGCTCCATGCATTGATCCTGGCGCAGTAGGCGGAGTTATAGATATTAGTGGGTGGAGCTTGCAGTGCTGTAGTTGATGTCCTCTTCTCCTTGTATTTCCCGCTCATTGTCCCCTCTCTCCTGCCGTAGTTGCTCCCCGCTGTTTCCTGCCCCCTCCGCACAGCGAGTCCGTCCTGTGTGCCCGCCGCGACCTGCAGCTTCCGGAAGGGGATCACATGACTCTCATCCACGTGTACGATCATTACAAGGAGCGTGAGTACTGCTAGGATCGACTGTAAATGCTACTAGTATGCCGGACCCTCGAGAGCGGGGCCAATAAATGGACACCCGAGATTGGGGCCAGCCGCTGGACGCCCGAGAGCGGGGCCAATAAATGGACACCCGAGATTGGGGCCAGCCGCTGGACGCCCGAGAGCGGGGCCAATAAATGGACACCCGAGATTGGGGCCAGCCGCTGGACCCAAGAGAACGGTACCAGTAATTGGGTGCCCAAGACCGGTTGCCAGCCACTGGACGCCTGAGAACGGGGACAGTAATTGGATGTCCACGACCGGGGGCCAGCGGCTGGACACCCGAGCCCGGGGGGCCAATAAATGGATGCCTGAGATTGGGGCCAGCCGCTGGACCCTAGAGAATGGGGACAGTAATTGGATGCCCGAGGGTCTGGCGGTTGTCTGCTAAGTCTATGTTTAATCCCGTCTAAGTGTACAGAGTCATGTGAAGATGTCCGTCTGTTCGGTGATTGTGACTCCCCAAATGATCAATGATTACCCCCCCAATCCCAGGATTTCGGGAACATTCCCCTATAATTCTCACTTTATTTCTCCATTGGGGGACACGGGGATTCAGAGACTGTCGTGTTATACTGCCGCCTACTGGAGGAATGGGCATTGTGGGCCAGCCCAGGATATCCCCTCCTCCTCCCAACATGCCTCAGTTTATTGTCTTTTTCTCTGCTCTGTTTTTTTTTCATTGGCACCTTCCATTTGATTTTTTTTTTCTTTTTTAAGTGGAGATTGCAGGTCCTTCCATGCTGAGTTACTGTATCCGGGGATGAGGGTTTCCTCAGCACCAGCTGTAGAGTGCCGTACCCATCTCATTCCCCTTATGATTCTCCGTTCACATGTGGGGAACACTTTAAAGGGTTGGACTGCAAAATTCTGGAAGCTCTTACTCTGCGTGACCTTGGCAGGACAGGGTCTCTTTGGGATCACTGTGGATACCATTGTCAAGGAGCCACTGATGTGGCAGGACCACCCATCTTCCTCAACCAAAGAATCTTAGGGCTCAGTCAGGGTGGGCTCATTCCTCGCTCTTGCTGGGTCCTCTGCACGTTCAGTTTGTGGCCCTGCCTTGGCTTAAGCCATGCACCTTGGGTGTTCACCAAGGTACTAACTGCTATGCTAGCTTTACTGAGCTCTCAGGGCATTCCTTTCCCACTAAAACTTCAAATTCTCCCCAAATGTCCCCAGACATGAACTCTTCAGTCCCAGTCATCCAACGATTCAGACCAGGAGTCATTCAACTCTTCGATTCTACGTGAGAGTTCTGGAGCCAACAGTAGCCTCCATCGATGTAGTCCAGACCCCTACAACACAACATTCTGTCATTGTGGGACAAGTCAGTCCAGTCCTTGGACAGAACAATTTGTCTGCCACTAAAAAACAAGTTTCCTCTGGCCTGGAGGCTCAGTTCCCATTTTGGGCAGATCTTCACAAGTTCAAGCTTTGAACACCGTTTTTATATCCAAGACATTAACAATGGGCATGCAGACTTCCTAAGCCAGAAGCGTTAGACCCGGTGGAATGGTCCCTACACCCGGTAGAATGGTCCCTACACCCGAAGGTAATCCAGGACCTGTGTTTACAGGTGGAAAATGCCGGACATGGACCTCCTGGCCTACAGGTTCAACAACAGAATGGATAGGTTTGCCTCCAGGTACAAGGATCCTCTAGCACGGCCATTCTCAACCAGCGTTCCGTGGAACCCTAGGGTTCCTCCAAAGGTGGCTAGAGGTTCCTTGAGCTGTGGCTGATTTACCTCCTGTTTGATGGTGCCTACATAGTTCTGAGCCAATGCCACTTGGAGGAGCCAGTGGTATGACACCATTGATCTTTATAGCTCTCTGTAAGGGGGCTATTCTTACACTGACCACCAAAGTAAGGGGCATTGTTCCCACTGATCCTCAATGAATAGGTTTTATCAGGGATTCCCCGAGACCTGGAAATAATTTTAAGTCTTCCCCTGGGCTTATAAGGTTGAGAAAGGCTGCTCTAGCAGAAGCAATGGATGCTCTGGTGACTTTGTGGGATCAGTACACTCCGACCCTTTTCTCACCTGAAACATCTTCCTCATCTGCTTTGCCTCTGGTATTCCGATCATGCTTATAGCTATAGACGAGTCTAGATGGATGTGAGGCTCTGATCTGATAAGACTCCACAAAGACTCTCCATGGACTTTTTCTGCTCTGAACCTTCAGTCTTAAGGACTGATTAACCACCCTGCTTCTCTAGCGCTTGCTTTAATGGCATTGCTGTTGATGTCCAGGTTCTGAGGGACAGAAACATCTCTGTACTGGTGATTTCCCAAGATGTTGAAAGTTAGAAGTCTAGCGAGGTCTGTCACCTCACATGTACGGCATACTCCACTCGGTGCCGGGCAAGAAACTTTCACCCCAGGAAATTCTTTATCAGACATATCTACGTAGGTGGGTCTGAAGCAGCTTTTGACCCTTAACACCATCAAGGGATGTTCTTCCTGAGACTGATGGCTTTCTATTCCTTAAAGCGGACCTTCAGTCATTTTGTTCAACTTTCCATCTATTAAATCTTCTGCCCTTGTTGTTGTTGTTTTATCTTTGGATAGTAAAACATTTTTTTTTTTGCCAGTAAATCCCTTATACAGCCCACTTCCTGTTTCTTGTCTGTCCGTTAGTCTAGGCTTATAACATCATGCACAGCTCTCTCTCATGAGTTTGCCAGGAAGGGGAGGTGGGGTGCGAGTCTTAAGAGGGCCAATGAGAGCTGCAGAGCTGTGCCTCTCTGTGTGTCTGTGTAAATCCAGGAAGTAAGCAGGCAGCAGCTTCAGCTGCCCACAGTTAAAATTGGCTGCAGCCAGACTCAGTGGAGGGAAATTTCTGCAGCGTATTTTGGCAAGTACAGAATCGCAGTATATATAAAATAATAGTGGTTGGAGGGAAGCTTCAGAATGGCAAAGATGTTTTTATTACAAAGTATGTGAGCAGACTGCAGTTCCTCTTTAATCAAGCACTTTGAGCAGAGTGTCTCTCACATTATCCAAGTGCTTGCAAAGCACCCAACACAATCGCTTTGTTGCATAAAAATAGCTCCAGACTCATGCACAGCATTTATACAACAAAATAATTGTCTCCCTGCATTCCCCAAGAGTGATGACATCCTCCAGTGTAGCTCCGCCCTACATGCTTCGTCACCGGGTCACATGACTTCCTCAGGGGGTTGTAATTGGATGAGCCATCAGTCTCTTTATATACTGTATAGTCCATTGTGTTTTTCCCCTGCAAGTGTCTGAACTAGTGGCCTTTGCACAGAACCCTTTTAGGTCTTACACAAGGACAAGGTGCTGTTGAGGCCCAGAAGGTAGTTTTGGCTTTGCATCTCAACCAGGACATCTTTCTGCTGTCCCTCTGCCCACCTGCAGTTCATCAGGAGCTCGTTTTCTATTCCCTGAATGGTGTTTTCTTTGTGTGGGCCTACCTAGCAGCTACTGCTTCCTTCAGAAAGTCGATTATTCCTGATGTTCATCGAAAAACGTGAACCAGCTTTTCGTTCCACCATCTGTACACGGTTTATATAATCATCCAAGCTTGAGGTCTCAAGGATTGAGGATTGTCTTGTCAAGGCGCACTCCACTAGATCCTGGTGCCTTTTTTGGGTTCTTTGGCATCAGGCTACTCTTTCCTAGATATGCCTCCTGGTCTTCTGCTCACACCTTCTCTCAGTCCTACCAGGTGGAGCTTTTGGCCTCCTCTGATGCCAGCTTCAGGAGTAACGTCCCTCAGACAGCTGTTTGAGCTACAGGCAGACCCCCTTTTTGTTGTTTTATTTGGGGGGGGGGGGGGGACCTGGTAGTGTTGCTTTTGTCCACCCCTCCATTTGGGCTGTTGCAGGAAACCATTGGGTCTCTCAATGGACGAGAAATAAACTAGGATTTTTGTGGTCACCATGTAATCCTTAACCATTAACCTTCCTGGCGGTATTCCCGAGAGTGGCTCGGGGTTAATTTTCAGTACCAATAGCTGTAACCCCGAGCCACACTTGAGATTGCATCGCAGTATCCAGGTACAGGTACTTACCTTGTCCCCAGGATCCTGCGATGTCCTCCCGCTGTGTCCAAATTTCCAATTTCCAAAACAATTACATGCCTACAATATCAAACAACAAATTTCCCTGCAAAACAATTACATGCCTACAATATAAAACAACAAATTTCCCTGCAAAGCAGTTACAGGCCTACAATATAAAACAACAAATTTCAATGCAAAACAATTACATGCCTACAATATAAACCAACAAATTTCCCTGCAAAGCAGTTACAGGCCTACAATATAAACCAACAAATTTCCATGCAAAACAATTACATGCCTACAATATAAACCAACAAATTTCCATGCAAAACAATTACATGCCTACAATATAAAACGACAAATTTCTATGCAAATCAATGTACTGCTTTGACATTCAAAAATCAGACCGTCAGGGAGGTTAGGGGACAAGCACCACCCGCCATGTTTATGATCATGCTTTGCTACAAAACTGAGGCATGCTGGTAGCGGGAGGGGGTTATACTGGTCTGGTCTCCATTTTATTTATTTTTTTTGCCCTTCTGAAGGCGGCGGTATAACCCAATAGTCCCCCAATTGCTATCTCTCTCATTAGACCCCGAGAAATCAATCCTACAGCGAGTAGACACATCCCATTTCTTCTTTGTGTAGATGGGGACAGTTGGTGTGTCCATGCTGCGGTTTGTCCCCGCGCTCTGCACCAGGCTGACCTGCTCCGCAATGAACTGCTGGACACCATGACAAGGATCGAACTGCCAGTGACCGATCCATCCTTCCCCGACCCGGAGTGCATGCTGAACGTCCTCAGGGCCCTGCTGTCTGGAGGATTCCTCAAGGTGAGGAGAGCCGTGTGTATATCCTCATATATGTCTATAACGGGAGGGACAGCGGGGTGATTTCTTACTGATGATTTCTTGCTGTTCCATTTTTCAGGCTGCTCGGGATGTGGATGGACAAGGGAACTACGTCATGCTCACTCACAAGCATGTGGCCTATCTGCACCCCTCCTCCGTGTATTATGGCTGCTCCCCTCCCCCGACCTGGGTCCTCTATCATGACTTCAGCATCACTCAGGACAACTGTATCAGTGTGGCCACCGAAATCCTCCCTGAAATGTGAGTGGCCCCTCATTCATGATCCCGCCCTTCTGTCCTGCTGGGGTGTGTTCAGGGCCGTCCCGAAAACACAGATTGGGGGAGATTTATTCTCTGTAATATCCAGATACCCCCCCATCCCCCAAAATACTTCCTGATATATTGTCTGCTTGGGTCAGTTACCTGGAAGAACTCTCCCCGGCCAATGTTGGAGCTATTTATGAAGTACTGTCTGCCTTCATGTTCATGAGTGTTCAGAGACAGATGGAGAACATTCTGAAGGAGATCATAGAACCTCCCTTCTGGGTGGTAAAGGAGATCATAGCCCCACACTCTGGGTGGTAAAGGAGATCATAGCCCCACCCCCTGGGTGGTAATGGATATCATAGCCCCACCCACTTGGTGGTAAAGGAAATCATAGCACCACCCCCTGGGTGGTAAAGGAAATCATAGCCCCACCCCTGGGTGGTAAAGGAAATCATAGCCCCACCCCCTGGGTGGTAAAGGAAATCATAGCCCCACCCCCTGGGTGGTAAAGGAAATCATAGCCCCACCCCCTGGGTGGTAAAGGAAATGATAGCACCACCTCCTGGGTGGTAATGGAGATCATAGCTCTGCGTCATGGTTGTTAATTGGGAATCGCTGTTCTGTCCCTAAGGACATCATAGCCCCACCCCCTGATGGTACAGGAGCTAAAATTCCCACACCTTGGTGGAGAAAGAAATCATAGCCCTGCCCCCTGATGGGAAAGGAGGTAATATCCCCTGATGCTAAATAAGCTAATATCCCCACCCCTTGGTGGTAAAGGAGATTGTAGTCCATCTCCTTGGGTGGTAATGGAGATCATAGCCCCACCCCCTGTGTGGTAATGGAGATCATAGCCCACCCCCTGGGTGGTAATGGAGATCATAGCCCACCCCCTGGGTGGTAATGGAGATCATAGCCCCACCCCCTGGGTGGTAATGGAGATCATAGCCCCACCCCCTGGGTGGTAATGGAGCTCAAAGCCCCGCCCCCTGGGTGGTAATGGAGCTCAAAGCCTCACCCCCTGGGTGGTAATGGAGATCATAGCCCCACCCCCTGGGTGGTAATGGAGATCATAGCCCTACACTCTGGGTGGTCATGGAGATCATATTTTCCCCTTGGGTAAAAGAGATCATAATTTTGCCCTGTGGTTGGTAGTAGGGAATCGCTGTCCTACCCCCAGTGGTAAAGGAGCTTATAGCCCCACCCCGATGGTAAAGAAGTTAATACCCCCACCCCTTGGTTGGTGGTGGAGGAGATCATAGCCCCACCCCTAAAGGTAAATAAGCTCAAAGCCCCGCCTTCTGATGGTACAGAAGGTCAATTGCTCCAGGTGGTGCAGAAAGTTGGCGAGGAGAATCTGACTAGGAGATCAATGCCAGCTCATATATTTTTAATTGATAAATGTATGATTTTCTCTGTCCCTCCTGCCCCCACCAGGTGCAGTGTAATTTAAAGGGGAACTCCCTTTTTATTCAGTTGTGGACCAGAATTGTATCGGTTAGTGTCTCCTGACTGCCGGTCCTGGCTGAGCCTGGCTTTCCTGCTCTCCCCATAATATGTTCAAGTAATGGAGCGTTATCTCCTTCCATGAGAATATAGGAGAATGCAGTCTGGAGAGTGTCACCAGAACAGGAAGTAAAGGGGAATCTCATCATGGGGCAACACTTCATCACTCCAACCAGAACTGAAAATAGAAGTTTGTGTCCAGTAGAGAGACCCCAATCCTGCCCCATCTGTATTGTGTAGGCTCGGCAGAGAGGTCCGGGACCTCGTCCTGCCACTGACCACAGTGCCGTTCACTGATCCCATCTCTCCTCTACCCCCTGCAGGTTGGTGGAATTTGCCCCTCAATATTACCTGAGTAACCTGCCAGCCAGTGAGAGTCGGGACCTTCTGATGGAGTTGAGGGACAAGCTGCAGGATGAAGAGACGCATCCGGAACAGAACGAGGAAGAGGATGACCATGAAGGGGAGGAGGAGGAGGTGGAGGTGGAGGAGAAGGATTCCTGCTCTCTGCAGTGAGGACGTCTCTCAGGACTGGATGTGCACTTTATCTGCTGAGCCAATGAGAGGGAAGAGCTAAGCACTTGCAGTTGCTGGCCCTGGGATCCGGTCCAGTCTCCACCCTGAACTGGAAAATACAAGATTCGCTGAGCGACCATGCCTCTCTGCCAGTCATGTAGCTTAGTTTGTGCAGCTGGGAACCCATGGGCATTCAGATCATGTTTATAGTATTGAGGAGCTTGGCCAGTCAGGAGAGAGCTAATTACTAATAATAATCCATGGCCCAACCCTCATAATCCCCTGGCCCTGCCAGCGGTACCCTTGGGTCACAAATACCCTTAACTGGCAGCAGTTGTGGATTCTGTGTGTTTGTTGAGCCTCCTATGGGAATCCACTCGTTTTTTGCTGCACAGCGACTGTAGTATTTCTATGCTTTTATACAGCTATGGAAATCTCCCCTCTAAGTGATCTGATTGGAGGGTGCTGCAATGGGTGCAGCTCTTAGGCCTGGGCAAAACATAACCCCCTTCCCCATTCCTCTATAATCCATTCTGTATGTTTGTTTTACCACGTGAACCAAGATTTACGCACCTCAGTCCATCGTCCATGACCCTTGCTGGTGCTGTTTCTGGGGGGCTGCTAATCGAGCGCTGCTGATGTTGCTGGGCCAAGTGGTCCTCGACGGTCCACCGTGCTCTGACATTACCGTTGCAGATTGCCTTTAGAGGACCTTGCAGCTGGAGGTAACTGATTAAGAAATGTCCACATTATACGGGCAGTGACATGGACCACCTGCTGTAAGCAGGAGAGGAGACTCGGGAGCAGAGTGTCAGGTGACCCTGGTCTTAGGTGAGCAGTTAGAGGGGAGATGGGGGAGCCCGGAGTCCAACTTCCTTTCACCTGATGTTCTTCTCCTGCCATATAACAAAATTTTCTGGGGTGCTGCCCGGTTCTGACAGCGCTGGACCACATATGATTCAGAAGGGTGCGCGTAGTGATGTAATGGGCGCGGTGCAAAACCGGCAGCAAAGGGGGGGGGGGTCAGTGACGCTACAAAATTTTATGTGCAAGATTTTATTCAGCATGCAATGTCATATAGTCCAATGTTTTAGGGCCTCGTAGGGGTCCCCTTCCTATAAACACATATAGTCAGTGGTGACCCATAGCAATCGAAGTCCCTCCATGATGTCCTAATGATGTCATAATCCCACCCACATGAACAAGCAGAAAACATAATAGCATGTAATATACATATATACAGTGTCTTGAAAAAGTTTTGATACCCCTTGATATTTCCCACATTTTCTCATGTTACAACCAAAAACGTAAATGTATTTTATTGGGATTTTATGTGATAGACCAACACAAAGTGTCACATAATTGTGAAGTAGAAGGAAAATGATAAATGATACAAATAAATCTGTGAAAAGTGTGGGGGGGCATTTGTATGGCGCCCCCCGGAGTCAATACTTTGTAGAACCCCCTTTCTCTGCAAGTCTATTTGGGGATGTCTCTACCAGCTTTGCACATCTAGAGAGGGACATTTCTGCCCATTCTTCTTTGTAAAATATCTCAAGCTCTGTCAGATTGGATGGAGAGCGTCTGTGAACAGCAATTTTCAAGTCTTGCCACAGATTATCAATGGGATTTAGGTCTAGACTGTGACTGGGCCATTCTAACACATGAATATGCTTTGATCTAAACCATTCCATTGTAGCTCTGGCTGTATGTTTAGGGTCGTTGTCCTGCTGGAAGGTGAACCTCCGCCCAGTCTCAAGTCTTTTGTAGACTCTAACAGGTTTTCTTCAGAGATTGTCCTGTATTTGTCTCCATCCATCTTCCCATCAACTCTGACCAGCTTCCCTGTCCCTGCTGAAGAAAAGCATCCCCACCACATGATGCTGCCACCACCATGTTTCACAGTGGGGATGGTATGTTCAGGGTGATGGGCAGTGTTTTCCCCTACACATAGCGTTTTGCTTTTAGGCCAAAAAGTTGAATTTTGGTCTCCTCTGACCAGAGCACCTTCTTCCACGTGTTTGCTGTGTCCTCCACATGGCTTCTCACAAACTACAAACAGGACTTCTTATGACTTTCTTTCACCAATGTCTTTCTTCTTGTCACTCTTCCATAAAGGGCAGATTTGTGGAGAAAACGACTAATAGTTGTCCTGTGGACAGATTCTCCCACCTGAGCTGTGGATCTCTGCAGCTCCTCCAGAGTTACCATGGACCTCTTGGCTCTTCTCTGATGAATGCTCTCCTTGCCCGGCCGGTCAGTTTAGGTGGACGGCCATGTCTTGGTAGGTTTGCAGTTGTGCCATACTCTTTCCATTTTCCGATGATGGATTGAACAGAGCTCCGTGAGATGTTCAAAGCTTGGGAGATTTTTTTATAACCTAACCCTGCTTTATACTTCTCCACAACTTTATCCCTGACCTGTCTGGTGTGTTCCTTGGACTTCATGATTCTGTTTGTTCACTATGGTTCTCTAACCTCTGAGGGCTTCACAGAACAGCTGTATTTATACTGAGATTAAAATACACACAGGTGCACTCTGTTTACTAATTATATGGCTTTTGAAGGCAATTGGTTCCACTAGATTTTAGTTGGGGGTATCAGAGTAAAGGGGGTTGAATACAAATGCACCCCACACTTTTCAGATATTTATTTGTATCATTTATCATTTTCCTTCCACTTCAAAATTATGTGTCACTTTGTGTTGGTCTATCACATAAAATCCCAATAAAATACAACTGCGTTTTTGATTGTAACATGACAAAATGTGGAAAATGTCAATGGGGTATGAATACTTTTTCAAAGCACTGTATGTAAGGTATACTAGCAATGTACTATAACTGGGGCTTTTGTTGCCTTACAACAGTGAGTCAGTTGCTTGTGTACTCTTCCAAAATGAGAACATCTGATGGAATCCATAATGGGGCATAGTAAGGTGTTTTTTTTGCATTCATTTTGGCCAGATTATGATGTCATTGCAGAGTGAGGGGACTCTATGGGTTATCATTGGCTGTGTATACCTTCTGTTGAGTTGTCACCCAAGGGAAGGTAGCTCTGCGAGGCCCCCAAAATGTTGGCCGTGTTCTGAATAAATCCTCCAAACTCATTTTTGGAGTGCTGGTGATTTCCCTCTTGGTTTCCCCTCCATACACGAGGCATTCAAAGGGACTGACTTTTCAATAGGCTTTTGTAGCACCAAAAATATTTCAGAATGCTCCGAAAACGTAGACTTCCTGTGTGCTTTGATACAAAATCCTCCTCTGTATAGAGAGCCAAAAATGTGTGCGTAAAGTTCTCTGATGACACTACAATTGGAAGGATGTCTGTCTCTGTCATCCTATGAGATAAATCTGCATAGAACGATAGAAATGAGGGCATGTCCTCATCTGATGGGGCCTCTGCAGCCAACCACTTGGCAAGGATTTTATGATGTGTATGACACTAGAAGTCTTAGATTGGGCTTCACTTACATGTTCAGACTCCTCTGTAAAGCTGTTTGTCTTGTTTTTATAACTATGGATAATAGTAGAAATTAAGATTTAATTTTTTTAAATTAAGCTTTTAAATTATTTTTTTGTTGCACAGTGACTGGGCAATGTCACAAGGGACTTAGATGGTGTTTTCATACAGCTATGTAAATCACCCTCTAAGTGATTTGATTGGAAGGTACTGCAGTGGGTACAGCTCTCTGGCCCTGCCAGTCGTTTGGTGTTGTTATTGAAAGGTGCTGTAAGGGTGCAGCTCTCAGGCCTGGTCAGTCATTTCTGTTTTGGTGTTCTTGTGATTGGAAGGTACTCCAATGGGGGAGATCTCTGACTTGGTCAGTCATTTCTGTTTTTTGTTAGTTGTAGTGATTAGAAGGTACTACAATGGGGGCAGATCTCAGGCCTGGTCAGTCATTTCTGTTTTGTGTTAGTTGTAGTGATTAGAAGGTACTACAATGGAGGGCAGATCTCAGGCCTGGTCAGTTTGATGTTAAAGGATAAGTTCACTTTTTGGAACATGTTAGATGTTCCGCCTGTATTTAGGGTGGAACATGTAACATGTTCCAGCAGCTACAGCCTCTCCTCCTCTACCCCCCTCCCTAGTGACAGTGGTCAGGCATCTTCTCTGGGTGCCCGCTATCATTGTTTGAATAAGATGTGACCATGCGAGACTCCACCCGCCTTGCCCCACCATTCATTCAAGTCCAAACGGGCTTTGTGGCTGTCAGCTTGTAGTTTCAATGAACTACCATGGCGCGGTTAAGCGCTCTGGTAGTTTATTGTCTCTTCCTGTCAGCGTGTATCTGTCTGCCAGTATGGGGTATAAGCAGACAGATACACTGAGAAGTCTGCGTAAGTCCTGTATGGCACCCCCGATCTGCTGATTACGGGTGCAATGCTTTCCATGCTCCATGTAAAAAAAAATAATAAATGCAGTTTTTTTACCTGCAAAAAGATGTGCAATTTATTTTTAAAGGTGAACTTATCCTTTATTGCATTGATTGAAAGGTGCTCCAGTGAGTGCATATCTTAGTCATTTTGGTCTGATGTCCGTTACAGTGATTAGAAGGTGCTACAGTGGTGGGGGCATATCCCAGGCTTGGTCAGTTGTATTAATTCGGAAGGTGCTGCAATGGGTGCAGCTGTCAGGCCTGGTCAGTAAGTTCTGTTTGATCTTATTTTTTTTTGATTGGAAGGTACTGCAAAGGGTGCAGCTTTCAGGCCAGTCATTTCTGTTTGTTGTATTCACTGTGTCACCACCAGACACGGTGCATCCCATAGTTTACATAATAGGAAAACACTAACCTTGCAGCTATGTTCCTGTATAGTAATGTTCATATGGTTAGCCTTGAAGTGCCAACCATTGTGAAGATCTCAGGGTAGTTTCCTTTGGTCTTCAAAGGGTAGATAAGAATTTTAATGAAAAAGGGTTCTCAGAAGAATGGCAGAGCATTGATCTCAGCCCAGGGGGCAGAAATAAGTGTGCTGTCATTGGGTTACACTACAGAGAGATCATCTGCTAATCTGCATATTAAGAGAATTGCAGTTTTTGCCACTCAAACTATAAAAAATGTGCCATACCTACTACACAGTCACATACTTGTAATTAGATAAATGAAACTGCAAGAAATTATGAGATGAATTACTCATCGGAGAGCCATTTGTTATTACATACACCTGTGGTTTCTGACCGATCTGCCCCTCAAGATCACTTCCTAAGCAGCATAAGATGTCCTGAAGCTGTAACCTACGCCTGGTGGTAAGTTGCTGCTGTGTGACGACCCAAGAGCCAGGAATTGGTTAGCAGCTCCCAAGGAGGGAAAAGCAGGATTCTTAATGGCCTTCATCCATGAGCTATCGGGCTCAGCCTATTGTATTGTTGGGAAAACATTAAGAGGGTGGGGGTGTATAAATTGAACACCACAAATCTTGCAGTAATTGCCGTCCTTTTTTTGCACTTGCTGAGGGTTTAAACTTAAAGGTACTTAGAAGATTATAGGAATATCTGAGATGAATTGTCGGTACTCATCGTGCTTTCAGTGATGTCATTAATTTTGTGTGCAATATTGTTTTAGCTGTCCAGGTCTTCTGTGACAAATGTAATTTTATAATATAAGAGATTTTATTAAGGGGGCGGCTATATCCTGGAAATGTGCGTTCGGGGCTTCCTAAGAATGCTGGAAATGGGTTTAGTGCAATAAAATCTGAAAATCTCTGGATTTATCATTTACAATCTCTGCATGTAAAGAACAATAAACATGCACTACAGACACCTCCATATCTGTGTCTTCTATATTTGTAATCTTCAGATGGTGGAGTTCGTATTTCTACAGTATGTGTCACCAAATCACCCATTCATGGGACTTTAGATGGCGGCATTTAATTTCCCCAATCTTCTTCCAGTACAGCCTATGAGAGATAGAGCTCCTCCCCAGGATCCAGAAACAGATTGTCGGGTTAAAGATTAAAAGAAGATCCTCCCAGGACATTTCAGTTTCTGTATTTCCTCTGTGCAGAGGAGATGTGTTGCCTGGAACCTACCCTGGAGGGAAAACCAGTTCTCATACGTGGTCCTGGAAGTGGGATTGTTGCCTGGTGGCCCTTTCTCATCTTCTTATATTGGCTACAAGATCCCTCCCTCCTTACAGGTAGGAGACCTGTCCCCCCCCCCCTCCCCCTTTGGGGGCCTGGATAAGGTCCGCACTGGCCTCCCTTCACAGAGTTCTTACCGCCAAACTATATCACCAGACGACACAGTGCTGGGGCTTTAGATGGTGGCATTTGTTTACCTTAGTCATCTTCAGGGACAGCTTGTGAGATATGGAGTTCCTCCCCAAGGTCAGGAAACACGAAGATCCTCTAGGACACTTCAGTTTCTATATTCCAGGCAACTCATCTCCTCCGGACAGAGGAAACACAGAAATGGAAGTGTCCTCTGGAGGATCTTCCATATCTCGTAGCCTATCCGGAAAGACAACTGGGGTAAACAAATGCTGCCATCTGAAGTCACGGCACTGTGAGATATGGTTTGGCGGTATGGACTCTGCAAAGGGAGGTCATTATCCCCACTACAGACCCTATCAAGGCACCGAAGTGGGAGGGGGGGAACAAGTCTCCTCCCATCTGTTAAGAGGTGGCATCCTGTGGCCAACATAAGTAGGTGAGAAGGGACCACCAGGCAACAAGCCTACTTCTAGGACCACGTATGAAAACAGGTTTCCCCTCCAGGTTAGATTAGGTTCCAGGCAACACATTTCTCCTCCGGACAGAGGAAACAAAATGTAACCTGGAGGGGAAACCTGTATTCATATGTGGTCCTGGAAGTGAGCTTGTTGCCTGGTGGTCCCTTCTCACTTACCTCCTTATGTTTGCCACAGGATCCCTCTCCTTTACAGGTAGGAGAAGACCTGTTCCCTCTTTGGTTCCTGGAGAGTGTCTCCACTGGGGATGATGACCTCCCTTCAGCGTCCATACCATCAAACCAGATCACGGATTCCCGGGACTTTAGATGAGTTCATTCTTCTGCAGTGGATCACCAGATCACACATTCCTGTTGACTTTTGTAGAACAGTAATACATAACACCCCATTGTAAATTAATTTTAAAGCCATCAATTGGGTTAACAAAGGATACTGATAAAAAATGGACAATAACGGCGATTTTTTAGTGTATGTAATACTATAGATGTCATGAACTTGGGTCCATTTCCATAGGGAGAGAGACAGTCCAGAAAATACGGAAGCGTTCTTAATGTTGCTTAGGGATGCAGGTTCGGTAGAGTTGCTAAAGGTGAACTGGATTTAAAAGAGGCACTGCATGAGACTGGGTGCTGTGGGGTCACTGGAAAAATTGGTGATGTAGGTTTTGGTGGGGGCAATGAAGGCACTGACGTGCTGAGGTTGCTGGAGGCACCGGAGGGCAGGTAACCGTCTAGGGCAAACAGGCACAAACTGTACCGGGGGGGGGGGGGGGGGGGCGGCTCAGATGAGACATAGTGACATGTTGCTTAAACTCCAAAGAGTCACCTAGCCCTTCAAGAAGATGTCTGAACACTGATTGGCTGTGGTGCTCTGAGAAGAAGGTGGAGGTGATGGCAGCCCTGCAATGTGGAGAAGACGTGGCACTGGACCACGGATAAGTACGCATGCGGCCCTCGGGCTACAATTTGGACACTAGGGTACTAGGGGGATGGTAAGAACTCACAGACATACTACAAAGAACATATTACATGAGTGTTAGAGATCCCTTTTACATATCGGTGCTCCATACAGCCCCCTTATTATTATTGGTGTCACATTTTATATTCCTCTCAGCAATATCCATTTATTAATAAGAAAAAACCCAAACTGTTAACAAACAAGCCACTGCAATGAACTGTTGACCTTAAATAAGAGCATTAAATTTAGGGGAAAATACCATCACTGAAAATGAATAATAATGTGTACACCACCGATTCAGCCGATTAATGGATGGGGTTCCAGGATCTACAAGATTCAAAAACAGTCTCAGCAAAGCAGAAAGCGGAGACTAAAAAGGGGCTCCATAATGAAACTCACTGTGGTATATGTACAAAAAAAGTTTAGCATACACACACACACCCTAAATAGCAATCAATTGACCCGTAAATGAAGGCTGAGCTATAACATCAATTGACACCCAAAGTCCAATAGGTATGAGAAATTTCATCCACATAGCCTGAAAACTAAAGGTCAAGTAAGGAGGGATCAACATCCGGGGATACAGTTCAGAGTGGAGAAATCAAGACTTCAATCCTGATGGAAAAGAGACATCGGCACCGCATAGCGTGTGGGACGTGGGAGAAGGTACAGTATCTCACAGAAGTAAGTACACCTCTCAGTCACGTTTTTGTAAATATTTTCTTCTATCATTTCATGTGACAGCACTGCCTTAACCCTCTTGGGCATGGAGATCACCAGAGCTTTACAGGTTGTCACTGGAGTCCTCTTCCCCTCCTCCATGACGACATCACGGAGCTGGTGGATGCTAGAGACCTTGCGCTCCTCCACCTTCCGTTTGAGGATGTCCCACAGATGATCAATAGGGTTTAGGTCTGGAGACATGCTTGGCCAGTCCATCACCTTTACCCTCAGCTTCTTTAGCAAGGCAGTGGTGGTCTTGGAGGTGTGTTTGGGGTCCTTCTCATGTTGGAATACTGCCCTGCGGCCCAGTCTCTGAAGGGAGGGGATCATGCTCTGCTTCAGTATATCACAGTACATGTTGGCATTCATGGTTCCCTCAATGATCTGTAGCCCCCCAGTGCCGGCAGCACTCATGCAGCCCCAGACCATGACACTCCCACCACCATGCTTGACTGTAGACAAGACACACTTGTCTTTGTCCTCCTCACCTGGTTGCCGCCACACACGCTTGTCACCATCTGAACCAAAAAAGTTTATCTTGGTCTCATCAGACCACAGGACATGGTTCCAGTAATCCATGTCCTTAGTCTGCTTGTCTTCAGAAAACTGTTTGCGGACTTTCTTGTGCATCATCTTTAGAAGAGGCTTCCTTCTGGGATGACAGCCATGCAGACCAAGTTGATGCATTGTGCGGCGTATGGTCTGAGCACTGACAGACTGACCCCCCACCCCTACAACCTCTGCAGCAATGCTGGCAGCACTCATACGTCTATTTCCCAAAGACAACCTCTGGATATGACGCTGAGCACGTGACCTCAACTTCTTTGGTGGACCATGGCGGGGCCTGTTCTGAGTGGAACCTGTCCTGTTATACCACTGTATGGTCTTGGCCACCATGCTGCAGCTCAGTTTCAGGGTCTTGGCAATCTTCTTATAGCCTAGGCCATCTTTATGTAGAGCAACGATTCTTTTTTTTCAGATCCTCAGAGAGTTCTTTGCAATGAGGTGTCATGTTGAACTTCCAGTGATGAGTATGAGAGAGTGAGAGAGATAACACCAAATTTAACACACCTGCTCCCCATTCACACCTGAGACCTTGTAACACTAACGAGTCACATGACACCGGGGAGGGAAAATTGGGCCCAATTTGGACATTTTCATTTAGGGGTGTACTGACTTTTGTTGCCAGCGGTTTAGACATTAATGGCTGTGTGTTGAGTTATTTTGAGGGGACAGCAAATTTACACTGTTATACAAGCTGTACACTCACTACTTTACATTGTAGACAAGTGTCATTTCTTCAGTGTTGTCACATGAAAAGTTAGAAGAAAAGATTTACACAAATGTGACGGGTCTACTCACTTCTGTGAGATACTGAACCTTCTCCCATGTCCCACACGCTATGCGGTGCCGATGTCTCTTTGCCATCAGGATTGAAGTCTTGATTTCTCCACTCTGAACTGTATTCCCAGATGTTGATCCCTCCCTACTTGACCTTTTGTTTTCAGGCTCTATGGATGAAATTTCCCATACCTATTGGACTTTGGGTGTCAATTGATGTTATAGCTCAGCCTTCATTTACGGGTCAATTGATTGCTATTTAGGGTGTGTGTGTGTGTATGCTTGGGCGCCCAGGCTGTTTTTATCTGTTTTCTTGGCAACGTTGTCATGAATTTTTTTTAATCATGGTAAGGTGAAGGTTCTGTATGTTTTTTGTGTTACTTTGATTGAATTTTTATGGTCTGTATCAATAAACTTTTTTTGTACATATACCGCAGTGAATTTCATTATGGAGCCTCTTTTTAGTCTCCCGCTTTCTACTTTGATGAGACTGTTTTTGGACCTTAAATAAGAGCCTAGGTGGGTTGAGCACTGAGCAACCTTTTTAGGCCCAAGGGACAAACTCCATTACCAAAGGGCCACAGGTTGAGCACCAGGGGCCTAGACACCTGGATTCCTCAAACAGTCCAAGCTTAGATGTACTAAGTGTCTAGACACCAACATTCCTCTGGGAAGCAAACCGAACCGGGAGTAGAACAAGTCAGGGTGGAGGGACGGTGATGACTGGCCATTCTCCACTATGAGGGAGAGAGAAGAATAAATAGGAAATGATTGAGTCCTAATAAAAGGTGTGCACGTCTAGAAAAATACATGAAATCACTCATCATTTCTCATTGGGAATGGTTATTTACCCAATCTCAGAATGCACGGTCCTCTGAGATGATGGAAATTCACACCACATGCAGACAGGCGCGTGTGACCCCAAGGAGAAACCCAAAATACGTCACATCACAGGTGCAGCGGGCCAGAACCAGTTTATTGGGCAATAATAGTAACTGGGACCATTTGTCTATCCTATCAGAAGCCCCCCCCCCCCCCCCCCCACTGACAGCAGGTGACTGAATGAAAATGGCCCGAGGAGGCAGTTTTAACTTCATGTTTTGCCCTACATTGGTAGAAGAAATACATTTTCTTCTCATCTATTGGAGGGACACAGGAAGTATTGGACAAGCAAAAAAAAGCAAAAGCTGGCCCTGGGATCACTCCTCCTACTCCCAGCATGCCTCAGGTTTTACTGATGTCATAGGAAGATGGACATCCTACTAAGTTCTGCAGTTATAAGACCTAGTCTACGTTTTTTTTCCTAGCAACTTTTTTTCTCTTGAATCAAGCTCTATCTTAATGCCTTTGCAGATCTCTTCACTGTTTTCTCACAGCTATGCAACACAGTCAGTCTTGACTTTTAGTGTTGCTGTTACTTCACAGGGACCCTCGGGCACTGGAGGGCTCCCCAGACTGGTTCTGCCCAAGGTAGCTGCTGAGATCTTTCCAGATCCAGAGATATGGGCTTTGCCATTGCACTTGCTTTGTCTCTGAAGACTCACTTCTATGAGTGGGCCATCCTTGGCCGGCCACCGGGAGCTCTCCTATGTTCTGTAGACACTGGGTGCTTATTTTGAATTCCTCTTTTCCAGTTGGATTGCCATGGAAGGGTTTAACGCTGTAGGACTGAATGCTGATGTAATTCTGCTGGGTGGAGTGCGGCAGACTCTCCCATCGGGTAGTGTCAAGGCAGCATCTCCCTGCTATTGCTCCTGCTACAAGAGCCACAAGGAACTTCATTGCCAGATCTATTGTTACTACCAGACTGCAGGAACGCTTCAACACCTCTGGCACCTCATCCCTTCAGTCTTGACTGTTCTCTGCCAGCTACCAGCTGCTCCATGATTACTCAAGACCATAGCCCATTTGCTTGGACCTGTACGTTGCTTACTGAACTGGTGGCTGCAACATGTTCGATTACATACAAGGAGACAGCTCATCTAGATCAGGGGTCCCTGTCACACTTACCGCTAATGGGTTGGGGTCAGCCTTCAGTGCGACCCTTTTATAAGCTATACATAGAGTGGAGTCTTTTAGTGTTGGAGTTTAATGGGTTGGGGTCAGCCTTCTTTTAGCGTTTCTTCAGCCTTCTTTTAGTATTGGAGTCTAATAGGTTGGGGGTCAGCCTTCAGCGCACTCCTTTTATAAGGTATATGTGGAGTCTTTTAGTGTTGGAGTCTTATCACCTCCTCTGAGTCCTTTTCTTGCTACATAAGGGGTTGCTGGGCCTGCCCTTCTCTCAGATTATGTCTGACCCTGACCACCGAGGCAGCAAACCCTGGCAGTGCCTTATATGACTGTGGTCTTGTTTGCTTCCAAGCCTTGGACCGTGGAAACTTTTGATACGGGATTGCCTAAGACTGATGAGTTTTCCACCGAAGATTCGGAGTCCTCTGCTATTAACTTCAAATTAGGAGATAATTTTAGTTCTTATTGATGTGCCGTACCCTAAAACTGGAGCATCGGCCTGTCCATTTCAGAAGTCCTGTTTTTGGTCTTTGGTCCTACAGGGCCCTGAAGGCCTCTAAAATCTTCCCATCATGTCCACTTATTTAGTTGTATGAACACTGGAAGCACCCTGAGAGGGTTTGTACACCCCTCGAGTGGTTGTTGGCGCTGTACCTCTTTAATGAGGAGCTTGGCACTAAGTGGTCCATCCGGCTGTAGCTACAGCCATCTCACTCCTTAACAAGGTGCTTACTATTCCACTTGCTTGAGGATTTGGACATCAGAGATGTTTCCTAAAAACTTCAAAGAAGGACATATCTCCGACATCTACTTCCCATCCCCCCGTTGCCATATCCCCTCCCTTCATAGTTACAGGCAATTACCAGCTGTAAAAATGCAGCCAATCCTGTGTGCAATGACACTCGCAGATAGTCGGCGGGTGTCATTGAGTGAATGTCACAATGTGAATTGATTCATAGACCCTGGGTTCTATGCCACTTCCTTTGCTGGGACCACCCCCAGTGTATCCTTATAACCCCACCCACTCTGTGAGGGTCTGTTTTTTGCTAGTGTCCTTAGATGATGTCCTTCTGCTGATTATTTTTTTTTTATTTTTTCTCACCAGATTTATTTTCCTTTTCTGACTGACACTTCTATAAAGATCATGGCGGGTGAAGCTGGGATTGGACCAGCGATGTTGATCTTAGGTATTCCCTTTTCCCCTTTACAATTTTTTTTCTGATTTTAGTTTTTAATTCTTATTTATTTTTTTTGCTTTCAGTTGTTTTGTTACTTTGTTTATTCTTGCGTAACAAGGAAGTGAGTAAAATGTACCATAAATATCATAAACTCCATAAAATATAGCATTACCAGAAGAAAGCTCCTCCACCCCCGGAGTGCCTAAGACTCCATTCACCCCGCTGCCCCCACTGAGGCAATCCTGAGCAGTCTGTGGGAACAGGGGACATGGTTGTTGGTGGAATCACATCCCACCATAAACATCCTGGAGCTTCGGGTGTTTAGCTCTCCTGTATCAGTGTGACCTCGTTTTGGCTTATTCACTTTGTATTCAGTCAGACAATATGACAACCATCATGAAGGAATACATTGTCCAACTGCACCAAAAGAGGTAGCGTGATCCTGTAACATGTTCCGGCTCTTTCCAACGTGTACATACCTGGCGTGGACAATTGGCAGGTATATTTTCTCAGCCAGAAACATCTTGACCCAAGAGAGGACCTCCTGGCCTGTAGATTCAACAACATACCGGACAGGTTTGTATCCAGGTCCAGGGATCCTCTGACTGAACCAGTAGATACACTGGTAGCTGTGTGGGATCAGTACCCCCTTATCTAAGCCTTTCCACCCCTGAAGCTTCTTTCTTGGCTGCTTTGCAGGATCAAAGGACATTCTGGTGGTCCTCATTGACTATCGGTTGGACCCAGGAAAGTGCGATGACCTGGTAAAACACTGTTGGCTCTTTCAGTCTGTCCAGATCTTCTGTCCCATGGACCGATTTATCAATCTGCTTCTTGGTCGCTGGCTTTAACAGCATAGCATCTCTGGGACTGTTCTTCCTACAATGGTAAAGGTTAGGAATTCTACCTCCCACAAGGTCTGTCATCGGATATGGATGGTGAACTTTGCTTGTTGTGGATCTAAAGGCCTTCATCCCAACAGTTTCTCTATGGGATGGATCCTTTCTTTCCTAGCTCTACCATTTGATCATTACGCTGGCAACAGATGGGATGAAATTCGACTGGTTCAGCAGGGGTTTGCTAAATTTCAGTCCATCTATGGCAGTTTGTCATTCTAACAATCAACTTCTGTCAAACAGAACTGTTGGAAAACTTTCATTTGATCAGTGGCTGCAGGGAACCGACTGCAGTGCTGATCAGTGTGCTATGATAGAGGAGTCCCCACTGTCAGAATTCAATAGCACAGTGGAAAGGATTCCTCCATCCATCCCTTTGGCTGATTGAAACAAAGAATCATTCATGGCCAGCTTTAGTACCATCAAGGCCAAGATCTCTGCTCTTACCTTTCCTTTCCAGAGACAGTTGACTACCTAATCTCTAATCTTTGTACAATGTGTCTTCTGTGTAGCTCCCGAATTAAATCCCCTCTACCCCTATGGGACTTTAAGTTGGTCCTTTCAGTGCTTCACAAGTCTCCTTTTGAACTTATCAGAGGGCTCTGGGGAGGAGGATGCAGGTAATGGTTGGTTCAGCAATGAAAAGCTGCCTGTTCCGGTGTGAGGCTGATTGCCAGGCTGGTGTTGATACAGAATTGGGAATTAGTGTAGCCAGACTGGGTTCCCTCTCCCCCAGGAGAGTGTGGACAGACAAGCAGGGAATGTGTGTCCAGGCCTGGGAGACCAGGTCTTTAACCAGACCATCTGTAAAGAGACGTGAGTGGTTCACTCTGGTGTACAGTGAGATGGAGTTTAAACAGACAGGCAGCATGTGTAGCCCAAGCTTGCCAACCCAATAGCCAGTAGTTTTAGGACAGCCTGATGATCTGGTGGACTAGTATAGCCAAGAGCCTGAGGGAAGCCTGAAGGTCTGGAGGACAAATATAGCCAGTGGGCTGAGGAGAGCCTGAAGGTCTGGTGGACCAGTATAGCCAGGAAGATGAGGAGAGCCTGAAAGTCTGGTGCACCAGTATAGCCAGGAGGCTGAGAAGAGCTTGAAAATCTGGTGCACCAGTATAGCCAGGAGGCTGAGAATGGCTTGAAAGTCTGGTGCACCAGTATAGTCAGGAAGCTGAGGAGAGCCTGAAAGTCTGGTGAACTAGTATAGCTAGGAGGCTGAGGAGAGCACGAAGGTCTGGTGGACCAGTATAGCCAAGAGGCTGAGGAGAGCCTGAGATTGTGGTGCACCAGTAGAACCAGGAGGCTGAGGAGAGCCTGAAAGTCTGGTGCACCAATATAGCCAGGAGGCTGAAGAGAGCCTGAAGGTTTGGTGGACCAGTATAGCCAGGAGGCTGAGGAGAGTCTGGTGCACCAGTATAGCCAGGGGGCTGAGAAGAGCTTGAAAGTCTGGTGCACCAGTATAGCCAGGAAGCTGAGGAGAGCCTGAAGGTCTGGTGCACCACTATAGTCAGGAGGCTGAGGAGAGCCTGAAAGTCGGGTGCACCAGTAAAGCCAGGTGGCTGAGGAGAGCCTGAAGGTCTGGTTGGCCAGTATAGCCAGGAGGCTAAGGAGAGCCTGCAGGTCTGGTGGTAACTATAGCCAGGAATCCAAGGAAAGCCTGAAGGTCTGGTGGACCAGTATAGCAAGGAGGTTGAAGTGAGTGAAGGTCTGGTGGACCAATATAGCCAAGAGGCTGAAAATCTTGTATTGTGCTGGTGAGGACTTAGGTGCAACCTGCTGTACAATGTCTTTCTTTTGATAAAAATTGAGAAAAAAGCTTACATTGCATGTTAGATTGGGCCCCTGAAAGCTCTATATTTGAAGCTAAGTCCCACAGCCAGGAACCCTATTTGGTTCTACATAGGGACAAGGTAATCTTAGGTAATCTTAAGAAATGGACCTTCCTTGATTCCTAAGGGGGTTTCTGTATTTTACCTTAATTAGGACATTGTCCCTCCCCCTTTGTCTTCAGTTCAGTTCTGCTATTTCGTTCTGCAAGATGGACTCTCCTTTTGTCATTCTGAATGGGCCCAGGAAAGGGAGCCCTGACTTTCTAAGTAATTTCTAGGTGACTCAGACAGACAATTGTGCAAGCTTATGGTCCAAAGGGTCAGCTTCTATGCTTTCCTATCAATGTTTATTCCACCAGGGCTTTGAGTGTTTCTTGGGCATTTCCCAGGTTAGCAGGGCTACAGTCCATATTCCCATCACCACGTTCCTGGAATAAGCTCTTATGCCGCGTACACACGGTCGGACTTTTCGTCTACAAAAGTCCAACGGACGCCGACGGACTAAAGCTGGCTGGTAATCCGTTCGTGTGTGGGCTTCTCCGGACTTTCAGCAGACTTTTTCAGCCTCAAATCCGACGGACTTTAGATTTGAAACATGCTTCAAATCTTTACGTCGTAACTACGACGGACCCGAAATCCGCTCGTCTGTGTGCTAGTCCGACGGACAAAAACCCATGCTAGGGCAGCTATTGGCTACTGGCTATGAACTTCCTTATTTTAGTCCGGTGTACGTCATCACGTACGAATCCGTCGGACTTTTGTGTGGTCGTGTGTAGGCAAGTCCGTTCGTTAGAAAGTCTGCTGCAAGTCCGCCGAAAGTCCGCCGGAAGTCTGTCGGACAGGCTGTCGGACTTTTGTAGACGAAAAGTCCGACCGTGTGTACGCGGCATTAGAGTATTGGGTGCTGTAGTGACAGCCAGCTGGATACTGGAACCTATGCGATGTGTAGATATTCGCCAGCACACCAAGGATCATCAATTGCGTCCAAACATTTTTTTATTCAAAGACGGTGTAGTGCAATGTTTCAGAGCCACGCAGGTCCCCTTCACATGCCTGACGAAGGGGTCCTGCGTGGCTCCAAAAGGTTGCACTACATCGTTTTATGACGTGACCATTTGAATAAAAAAACGTTTGGATGCAATTGATCCTTGGTGTGCAGGTTAGCAGGGCTGACACTTGTTCTTCTGTTCACAGGTTCTCCAAGTCCTACAAGGTGGTAATTTCGGCCTCTTCTGACGCCAGCTACAGACATAAGGTCCTTCAGGAGACTCCTTGAATTGCAGGAACTCCCCAATTCGTTGTTTATATTGTACCTATGAGAGATTGGTAGCTGTTGAGCCCACCGCTCAGTTGAACTGCTTTTGGATGTCCTTCAATAGATGACAAAAGAAAACAGGATTTTTGTACTCGCTGCAAAATCTTTTTCAGGTTGTTTTATAGTGAAGAATGCTCAAGGAGTGAAGGTGTGGTATCTCAAGGAGGACTATAGGCTACATTCACAGTCTGTGTTAGTGTGGATGTCGGAGAGTGGAAGGTTGCTTCTTCTCAGAGGTGGAGTGGCAATGCGGGGTACTACTTTATAACATAGGAGGAGCTTGGATGGAGGGAGTCTGCCTGGAAAAGACGACAAAGGGGTTTCCCCTTTGGGGAAGGGACTGTGGAGGACTTTGCTCTTAGATTTCGAGAACTTAGATTGCAGACTTGGAACTGGTTGCGAGTACCACCTTTCTCTTTTACTGTTATGCAAGATTCAGTGATATAAAACACTGACATATTTCGTCTTGCCATCATCTGGAAAAGTCCATTCGGATGGACTGTTTGCTATATGGCTGGGGAGTAAAGAAAATACTAGAGGCCTCTGTGTGGTGATCTACTGAAAGTAATGTGTGAGCACAGCCAATGGCTGGGGGAGAAGAGTTGTGTACTTTACTGGTGCAAGCCTGGTCAGCTCTGGAGTGGGTGGTGGTAGCAGACAAGGAAACCCCCACTTGATGAGAGAAAGCCCCCTCATGTATCCAGCATCAAGTGGCCCCTGTGTCTCATGAGCCCCGGGTGATCAGTTGGGCTGCTGGAGCTTCTATTGGGACCACAAGTAAAACATAGGCCTATGTGAGAGTATGTCAGACATTAAGGGCTTAATGTATGCAGTGACCAGGAGGAGGAGAGGCCTAGTACATGGGTTGTGGGAAACACAACCATGACACCCTGAGATCCTTAGTAGATGTGAAGACCAGTTGTGTGATGGCCACATGGAAATAAGCCAGGCCTCTCCTTACATACAGGCCAATGTCCACTCTGTGTTTCAGAGTTTTTTGCCTTGACGTACACTTTAAAATAATCAGAATTTCTGAGGATTAAAAAGTAAACATTGTTTCAACACCTTATCATTTCAAGTTCAGTAAAAAAAAAGGGGATCTTATCTAATATTGTTAAAAATTGTCCTCGCCTTCTCCCACCGGCCCCTCAACACGTCTTCCCACCTTCCCACCTCCTTCTATTCATTATGGTTTCATGTGAGTCCTCATCTTTTGTATTGAGGGGCTGTTGGGAAAAGACGAGGGGCCCCTCAGGCTGAACCCTAAACCAGATGTGATAATGGAGTGTACAATACCAATCTAAATGTTTTGTGTAATGGAAGATACTTTCGATAGAAACAATTCGAATTGTGACATTGTGTTGGATGCACACCGGGTCCTGTTCTTTGTCTTCTGATGGAGGTCTTCATTGATAAGATATCTGGCTGGTGATTGTCTGGATCAGTCCCGGTGCTGCAGAGAATTTTCTATGAAATGATTTTGCATCCTGAAATGTGGTCACAATTCTGGTGCGCCATCAAATTGCCTTCTCAAACCCGTATTATTATGTCCCCACTAGATTAGATCACAGGACACTCCCCTATCTGTTTCGGATGGTAGCTATGAACTGGGCACCTTTCTTCACACCTGCTGGTCTCATCCAACACATGTGGAGTGGCATCTACATCGTGTCCCTGAATCTTTTACAAGTAGCTGAGAACCCCGGGGAGGTGCCCCTTTGTCTGAAATCAGAAGGTCTTAAAAGTCCCGGTTTGCTCTGATGACACAAAACAAACTTTCCAGGTCCATCTGTACCAAAAAATAGCAACCACCCAAACCTATAACTAGTAGTCCGCTCCCCCCCAGTGTGGAGGAAGTCCAGTCCATTAACTCCATGGGACTCCTCCAATGGACAGCTCTTGATTGGACTCAATGTCTAAATTTAGGAGGTCTGGATCCAGGCCTGGTGCAAGGATTTTTGACACCCTAGGCGAAACCTCATTTTGCCACCCCCCTTGGCTCCACCTCCTTTGCCCTGTCCATGCATACCCCACCTTTTTAATAAAGCGCTCATCAATTGCAGCTCACCAGCACCCATCAAATGCAGCCTCACCAGAGCCCATCAAATGCAGCCTCACCAGCGCCCATCAAATGCAGCCTCACCAGCGCCCATCAAATGCAGCCTCACCAGCGCCCATCAAATGCAGCCACACCAGCGCCCATCAAATGCAGCCACACCAGCGCCCATCAAATGAAGCCTCACCAGCGCCCATCAAATGCAGCCACACCAGCGCCAATCAAATGCAGCCTCACCAGCGCCCATCAAATGCAGCCTCACCAGCGCCCATCAAATGCAGCCACACCAGAGCCCATCAAATGCAGCCTCACCAGCGCCCATCAAATGCAGCCTCACCAGCGTCCATCAAATGCAGCCTCACCAGAGCCCATCAAATGCAGCCTCACCAGCGCCCATCAAATGAAGCCTCACCAGCGCCCATCAAATGCAGCCTCACCAGCGCCCATCAAATGCAGCCTCACCAGCGCCCATCAAATGCAGCCACACCAGCGCCCATCAAATGCAGCCACACCAGCGCCCATCAAATGCAGCCACACCAGCGCCCATCAAATGCAGCCTCACCAGAGCCCATCAAATGAAGCCTCACCAGCGCCCATCAAATGAAGCCTCACCAGTGCCCATCAAATGCAGCCTCACCAGCGCCCATCAAATGCAGCCTCACCAGCGTCCATCAAATGCAGCCTCACCAGCGCCCATCAAATGAAGCCTCTCCAGCGCCAATCAAATGCAGCCTCACCAGCGCCCATCAAATGCAGCCTTACCTGCGCCCATCAAATGAAGCCTCACCAGCGCCCATCAAATGCAGCCACACCAGAGCCCATCAAATGCAGCCTCACCAGCGCCCATCAAATGCAGCCTCACCAGCGCCCATCAAATGCAGCCACACCAGAGCCCATCAAATGCAGCCTCACCAGCGCCCATCAAATGCAGCCTCACCAGCGCCCATCAAATGCAGCCTCACCAGCGCCCATCAAATGAAGCCTCACCAGCGCCCATCAAATGAAGCCTCACCAGCGCCCATCAAATGCAGCCTCACCAGCGCCCATCAAATGCAGCCTCACCAGCGCCCATCAAATGCAGCCTCACCAGCGCCCATCAAATTCAGCCTCACCAGCGCCTATCAAATGCAGCCACACCAGCGCCCATCAAATGCAGCCACACCAGAGCCCATCAAATGAAGCCTCACCAGCGCCCATCAAATGAAGCCTCACCAGTGCCCATCAAATGCAGCCTCACCAGCGCCCATCAAATGCAGCCTCACCAGCGTCCATCAAATGCAGCCTCACCAGTGCCCATCAAATGCAGCCTTACCTGTGCCCATCAAATGCAGCCTCACCAGCGCCCATCAAATGCAGCCTCACCAGCGCCCATCAAATGCAGCCTCACCAGCGCCTATCAAATGCAGCCACACCAGCGCCCATCAAATGCAGCCTCACCAGAGCCCATCAAATGAAGCCTCACCAGCGCCCATCAAATGAAGCCTCACCAGCGCCCATCAAATTCAGCCTCACCAGTGCCCATCAAATGCAGCCTCACCAGCGCCCATCAAATGCAGCCTCACCAGCGTCCATCAAATGCAGCCTCACCAGTGCCCATCAAATGCAGCCTTACCTGTGCCCATCAAATGCAGCCTCACCAGCGCCCATCAAATGCAGCCTCACCAGCGCCCATCAAATGCAGCCTCACCAGCGCCTATCAAATGCAGCCACACCAGCGCCCATCAAATGCAGCCTCACCAGAGCCCATCAAATGAAGCCTCACCAGCGCCCATCAAATGAAGCCTCACCAGCGCCCATCAAATTCAGCCTCACCAGCGCCCATCAAATGCAGCCTCACCAGCGCCCATCAAATGCAGCCTCACCAGCGCCCATCAAATGCAGCCACACCAGCGCCCATCAAATGCAGCCTCACCAGCACCCATCAAATGAAGCCTCACCAGCGCCCATCAAATTCAGCCTCACCAGCGCCCATCAAATGCAGCCTCACCAGCGCCCATCAAATGCAGCCTCACCAGCGCCCATCAAATGCAGCCTCACCAGCGCCCATCAAATGCAGCCACACCAGCGCCCATCAAATGCAGCCTCACCAGCACCCATCAAATGAAGCCTCACCAGCGCCCATCAAATGCAGCCTCACCAGCGCCCATCAAATGCAGCCTCACCAGCGTCCATCAAATGCAGCCTCACCAGCGTCCATCAAATGAAGCCTCACCAGCGCCCATCAAATGCAGCCACACCAGCGCCAATCAAATGCAGCCTCACCAGCGCCCATCAAATGCAGCCTCACCAGCGCCCATCAAATGCAGCCTCACCAGCGCCCATCAAATGCAGCCTCACCAGCGCCCATCAAATGAAGCCTCTCCAGTGTCCATCAAATGCAGCCTCACCAGCGCCCATCAAATGCAGCCTTACCTGCGCCCATCAAATGCAGCCTCACCAGCGCCCATCAAATGCAGCCTCACCAGCACCCATCAAATGAAGCCTCACCAGCGCCCATCAAATGCAGCCTCACCAGCGCCCATCAAATGCAGCCTCACCAGCACCCATCAAATGCAGCCTCACCAGCACCCATCAAATGCAGCCTCACCAGGGCCCATCAATGAATGTTTGCTTGCTTCCATTCTTTCGGGACTCGGGACACAGACACAGTCCTCCACCGCCACTGCGCCTCTGACACTATGTGCGAACGGAGCGGCAGCTGCTGGCCAGGAGAGTAGGAATGAGTCGAACACCCCCCGGTTCGGTTCACACCAGAACCTGTGAACGGACTGAAAATTTGCACGAACGTTAGAACCCCATTGACATCTATGGGACTCGAAAATTCATTCATTGCTCATTTTAAAGGCTTATATTCATGGTAACACTAAAAAGTGTTTGGGGACCCGGGTCCTGCCCCAGAGCACATGTATCAATGCAAAAAAACCTTTTAAAAACGGACATAATTTCGGGAGCAGTGATTTTAAAGTAAGAAAAAAAAAAGTGAAATATTCCTTTAAATTTCGTACCTGGGGGGTGTCTATAGTATGCCTGTAAAGTGGCGCATGTTTCCAGTGCTTAGAACAGTCCCTGCACCAAATGTCATTTAAAACTGCTTGCGGGTTTAATGTAATGTCGGGTCCTGGCAATATGGATGAAAATCAGTGAGATAAACGGCATGGGTACCCCCCAGTACATTACCAGGCCCTTTGGGTCTTGTATGGATATTAAGGGGAACCCCGCACCCAAATTAAAAAAAGGAAAGGTGTGGGGCCCCCAGACCCTATATACTCTGAACAGCAGTATACAGGCGGTGCAAACAAGACAGGGACTGTAGGTTTGTTGTTAAGTAGAATCTGTTTGTAATTTTGAACGGGTACATTTTTAACGTGTTTAGCTCCAGCCAAAAAATCTTTTTTAAGCTTTTTGGAAAACATAGGGAAGGGTTATCACCCCTGTGACATTTGTTTTGCTGTCTGTGCTCCTCTTCAGAAGATTTCACCTCACTTTCTGTCCCAATGACAAATGTTTTTTGAAAATGTGGGGTTTTTAGTGATAAAGCATCAGTGTAAAGGAGAAAAGTTTTTCCCATATTAATTCTTACAGGAGAGAATTTCCCTTCCTAGGGGTAGATTTCATCTCACTTCCTGTTGTCTCCTGTTGGCAAGTAGGAGTCATTTGTAAGTTGAATGTTTGAAAGTAGGGTCCTGCCCTATATACTCAGCAGAAATTTGCGCCTTAGGTGTTGGTGTTGCCACAACACTGTAAGCCCTCACAGGGCCCTGCTGTGAAATATTTGATCAAGAATTGTAATTACATGTCCCTGTTGAACAGGGGCAGAAAAATTGGGCCTTAGGCACTGGTGCTGGTGCCACAACACTGCAACCCCTCACAGACACTCTAGTTGGAGAGCAGGAACGAGCCCTGCTGCAAAGTATTGCATCAAAAATTGTAATTACATGCCCCTGTTAAACAGGGGCAGAAAAATTGGGCCTTAGCCACTGGTGGTGGTGCCCAGAACCAAAAATATTCTTCCAAGCTATCAGCGTGATCATTGAGGAGAAAGAGGATAATCACTCAGCATAACAGGATAGTCACTCAGCATCAGCATAGGGAGTCTTGAAGGGATCTCACATTAAACAAAAAATCAATCGGTTACATCAGCATCAGGTGCTTGGTAGCTGGTGGTGATCCAAGACTGATTCATTTTTATGAAGGTCAGTCGATCGACTGATTCGGTGGACAGGCGCACCCTCTGATCGGTTACAAAGCCTCCAGCAGCACTGAATGTGTGTTCCGAAAGAACGCTGGATGCAGGACAGGCCAGTAGCTCAATTGCATACTGTGCAAGCTCTGGCCAGTGATCCATCCTTAAGACCCAGTAACCCAGAGGATTTTGGGTGGGAAAGGTCTCCAAGTCTGATCTTGCCCCTAGGTATTCCTGCACCATGTGAATCAGACACTGGCGATGGTTGCTGGAACCGATCATACCTTGGGGCTGTGGACTAAAAAATTGTTTGAATGCATCGGTCAGACGGCCACCTTCTCCACCGCTCCTTCTTTGACTGACCGAAGCCTCAGCAACACGTTGTCCAGGAGGACCAGGAAATTGTAACCCCCCAGGCTCTGGAAACGCGTTGCACAAACCTTTCTGCAAGGCCTCCCGAAGATGTTTCATCCTCTGCTCCCTCTGCGATGGCAAGATAAGGTCCGCAACCTTACCCTTGTAACGTGGATCAAGGAGGGTTGCCAGCCAGTATTGGTCCTTCTCCTTGATACCACAAATACGAGGATCCTTCCGCAGGCTTTGCAGGATCAGGGATGCCATGCAGCGTAGGTTTGCTGAGGCATTCGGTCCGGAGTCCTCTGGGGTCACTAAGGACGACATGATCCGCAGCCACCTCCTCCCAGCCACATACAAGTCCATGTGTTTCTTGGGACTGTAAATGATCCCTTGAAAACTGCTGCTGAGTGCCAGGCTCCACCTCCATGCTGACACAATCTTCCTCCTCCTCCTCCTCCTCGTCCTCTTCCTGTGTGATCGGTGGGCACGCAGGAACACTGTCCGGATAAAGGGGGCCCTGAGAGCTAAGGAAGTCCTCCTCTTCCTCCCTCTGTTCTACCTCAAGTGCCCTGTCCATTATTCCACGCAGCGTGTGCTCCAACAGGTGGACAAGGGGGACAGTGTCACTGATGCATGCCCTGTCACTGCTCACCATCCTCGTGGCCTCCTCAAATGATGACAGGACAGTGCATGCATCCCTGGTCATGGCCCACTGGCATGGGGAAAAAAAACAAGCTCCCCTGACCCTGTCCTGGTGCCATAGTCGCACAGGTACTCATTGATGGCCCTCTGCTGCGTGTGCAGCCGCTGCAGCATGGCCAACATTGAGTTCCACCTGGTGGGCATGTCACAGATTAGGCGGTTCTTGGGCAGGTTAAATTCCTTTTGGAGGTCTGTCAGCCAAGCACTGGCATTATATGACCGGCGGAAATGCACACAGACTTTCCTGGCCTGCCTCAGGACATCCTGTAAGCCCGGGTACCTGCCCAAAAACCGCTGCACCACCAAGTTAAGGACGTGAGCCAAACAGGGCACATGGGTCAGTTGTCACTATTGGAGGGCGACGAGAGGTTGGTGCCATTGTCGCAAACCACCATTCCTGCCTTAAGCTGGTGTGGTGTCAACCACCTCTGAGCCTGCCCCTGCAGAGCTGACAGAATCTCTGCCCCAGTGTGGCTCCTGTCCTCCAAGACACACCAGCTCAAGCACCACATGGCATCTTTTTGCCTGCGTACTTGCGTAGCCCCGCTGGTTCCGAGGACAAATCAGCACAGGAAGAGGCCATGGAGGAAGAAGAAGAGGAGGGGGTGAAGGAGAGAGGTGTGGCAGAATCACCACTAGTAGAATTTTGGGAGGCGTGGTGGCGGAACAACCTCCAACACTACTGCACCTTGTCCTGAATCCTTCCCAGCTGCCAGCAGAGCCCCAGTGTGCAGTGAAAGATAGGTAACATCCCTGTCCATGCCTGCTGGACCATGAGTCAGCGGTAATATGCACCTTACCACTGACTGCCCTGTCCAGCGAGGCCAAGACATTGCCTTCCACATGCCGGTAGAGAGCCGGAATTGCCTTCCATGAGAAGAAGTGGCGTTTGGGAACCTGCCACTGAGGAACCGCACATTCCACAAACTCACGGAAGGGGCAGAGTCTACCAACTGAAAAGGCAGCAGTCAGAAGTGCTAGCAATTTTGCCAAGCTAGAATTCAACCGCTGGGCATGTGGATGGCTGGGAGCGAACTTCTTTCGGCGGTGCAGCAGCTGGGGCAGGGAAATTTGCCTGGTACAATCTGACGTCGGTGTACCGATAGCAGATTGCCCGCAAGTACTTGGCTGTGACACACCTAATTCTACACCTTCATTCCTCTCAGTGCAGGTCTCAGAGAGGAATGAAGGTATAGTGGGGTTGGACATCCCAGCTGATGAGGAGCAAGGAGAGGTACTCTTTGTTCTTTGGTGTGGGTCTTTTAGGTACGCTTGCCAACTAACTGCATGGCAGGTCGACATATGTCTGGTCAAGCATGTGGTGCCCAAGCGGGGAGATGTTTTGGCCACACGAGATACGCTTGAGACATATGTTGCAAATAGCAGCGGTGCGATCTGATGCACTCGTCTCAAAAAAGGCCCACACCAAAGAACTTTTGGAATAACGCGCAGAGACAGCAGTGCCCTTTCACAAGCGGAGCTTTGGGGTGTGACGCAGTCAATGTGCTGCCCTTAGGCTGGCCCCTGGAGGGCATCCTGCATCGTTGGTGACATGCCTCCTCCTCCTCCTCTCTCCTATCAGGCACCCATGTTGAGTCAGTGACCTCATCATCCCCTCCCTCCTCGTCACTGGAGAAAACCTGGCAGTATGCTGCAGCAAGGGGAACATGACTGCCAGATTGCTGTCCTTCTTGGGCACCCTCTCTCTCTGGGCTCACGTTACTGCCTTCATCTAGCTCAGTATCATCATCAGAGCCTTCTAAACGCTGGGCATCCTCCTGGAGCATGTACCCAACACTGTGGTCAAACAGTTCGAGGGACTCCTCAGGAGGACATGGTGGGGCTAGGGAAGGAGTCACTGATGGCATTGAGCCGAGGGAAGAGGCCGCGTTGGCAGCTGCTTTGCCAGACAAAGTACCCTGAGCATGGGTGAGAGCGGATGAGGAGGATGAGGACGGCTTGGTCATCCACTCAACCAAGTCTTCTGCATGTTGCGGCTCAACTCGGCCAGCTGCCGAAAAAAAGGCCAAGCGTGTCCCACGGCCACGTGCTGATGAGGATGCACCGTCTCCACGACCAGCACTGTTGCCTCTAGACACAGAGCCTGCTTGCCCTC